>SKCR01034861.1:0-86990 GCA_019454045.1 Zanthoxylum bungeanum
CAAGAAGAAAGAGAATGAGGGAGTTTGGTTGCTGTGAATAGTAACCTTATTTAACTTCCAAAGTTGACTAAGTAATATATAGTGAGGTTGAGTGTTGGATTTGGTTAGTGTGTTGTAAAAGCAATCCAAGCTTTTCACTTAACAAATCAAATCCAAAATTTTAAACCTAACCACTTCCATCATTAGTCAAACAAGTGATGTAAGTGAAGTGGGTCCCACCACTTTTAAATTCCGAATTTAAGTCGGCTAACTCAACATGCAACTTCGCTCGGGACCGAGTTCGTTTAATTTTGAATAAACGAATTTTCCATTGCGACGTTGTAGGACACAGAAACTGGGCGATGCATGCTATTTCAGGCTCGCGGCCCGGTCGGGAGTACGGAGTAGCCCGCGGGGGACTAAACCGGAGAATAATGGAGTCGCCACCCGGTGTGAACCGGGAAAATGATTTAAGGCCGCACTCACCCCTCGCAAGGGAAAACCTCAAACCGTTGGGTTCGGAATGGTCCCTTACTTATGTCATTTGTAATGAATGAATTTGTGCAATTTTAACCAAGTCTACTTAACATACATATTGGTCAAAGTGGTCTAAATTCTTATAAAGCCTAAATCTTGGCTTACATGCTTCAAACTTTCAAAACGACAAACACATGATATCACACAATAAGCATGTTGAATAAATACGACTTAAACATAATCAACTCCTATTGCGAAATAAAATAATTAAATCATGCTAAAAATATAACAACTTTCTAATGGCCTAATCATGCTCGAATACAAGTTTGGATGAAAAAATACATGAATCCTTCAAGTGGTACGGGGCATTGTATCCCGAGTGCAAACCATAATACCGTCCATTCGGATTCGGCTATGGAATTTATGTCCGGGTTTCCATCCAATATACCACAAGAAGGAACACATATTCTATTCACCCGAAATCACATCATATACTAATTAACAATACTCATGTGAAATAAAGTAAATTAAATACTTCCTAAACTATTAATTCATACGAGAATTAAATAACATGTTAAACTAATTATTCATGCTAAATAATATAAATAACATATTTCCTAAGTCATCATTTCATGCGAAGAAATTCAATAACATGCTTTCTAACTTACTAATTCATGCGAATGAAATAAATACTTGCGCCCTCAGGTCTAACCTTTTGTGTCGTCTCTCGGAAGTGTGTTATACGGCCGTCGGAAAGGCTAAGACACCGTGATTCCACCGATTCACTGTTTTGACGTTTTTGCTCACTGTTTCGCTGTTTTATCCGCTGTTTCCACTTCGTTTCACTGCGATGGAATGGTCCCTTACTTATGTCATTTGTAATGAATGAATTTGTGCAATTTTAACCAAGTCTACTTAACATACATATTGGTCAAAGTGGTCTAAATTCTTATAAAGCCTAAATCTTGGCTTACATGCTTCAAACTTTCAAAACGACAAACACATGATATCACACAATAAGCATGTTGAATAAATACGACTTAAACATAATCAAACTCCTATTGCGAAATAAAATAATTAAATCATGCTAAAAATATAACAACTTTCTAATGGCCTAATCATGCTCGAATACAAGTTTGGATGAAATAAAATACATGAATCCTTCAAGTGGTACGGGGCATTGTATCCCGAGTGCAAACCATAATACCGTCCATTCGGATTCGGCTATGGAATTTATGTCCGGGTTTCCATCCAATATACCACAAGAAGGAACACATATTCTATTCACCGACACCCGATCACATCATATACTAATTAACAATACTCATGTGAAATAAGTAAATTAAATACTTCCTAAACTATTAATTCATACGAGAATTAAATAACATGTTAAACTAATTATTCATGCTAAATAATATAAATAACATATTTCCTAAGTCATCATTTCATGCGAAGAAATTCAATAACATGCTTTCTAACTTACTAATTCATGCGAATGAAATAAATAACTTGCGCCCTCAGGTCTAACCTTTTGTGTCGTCTCTCGGAAGTGTGTTATACGGCCGTCGGAAAGGCTAAGACACCGTGATTCCACCGATTCACTGTTTTGACGTTTTTGCTCACTGTTTCGCTGTTTTATCCGCTGTTTCCACTTCGTTTCACTGCGATTCAGATCACCACACTTAACTCACTGGTTGGCAGTGAATTAGGGACTGTTTTAGTGATGGTTTGGGCGTGAATGTGGAGGGCTGAACTGGGCAGTGTGTGCGTGAGTTATTGGGCTAAATAAGGCAGTTTTATGCGTGAATATTAGAGGCTAAATGGGGCTGATTTAGGTGTGAGTTCCAGGGGCTAAATGAGACAGTTTATGCGTGAGGATTAGAGGAAGTTTAGGTGTGTGTTTCGAAGGCTAAGTGAGGCAGTTTGGGGTGCAAGTTCAGAGGCAGTTAAGGGGCTGATTCAGAGGCAGTTAAGGGGCTGATTCAGAGGCAGTTAAGGGGCGTGAAAATGGTGCTGAATGAGGGCTTAATGGGGCGCTGAACTGGGCAGAATGTGGAGCTAAATTGGACAGTTTGTACGTTGGTTCCAGGGGCTGGTTGAAGGGTGTTTTGGGCGTGAGATTCAGGTCTATAATGGGCAGTTTGGGGTGAATTATGGGGCTGAAATGGAGGGTGTTTTGGGCGTGAATCAGCAGTGAAGGATGGCAGTGTTCCAGGCGTGAAGATGATGGGCTGATTTGGAAGCAATGTGCGTGAGTTGTAGGCAGTGAGGGATGGCAGTGTGCGTGAGGATGAGGCAGTGAGGATGATGGCTTTGGGCGTGACTTGTAGAGGGAATAAGGGGGCTGTTTTGTGTTCTCTAAATGCTAAGTGTTTGCTTAATGTGTGCTATTGGCGTGAATGAGTGTTGCTTGTTTGTGTGCGTGAAGGTGAAGGTGCTTGTTTGTGTGCGTAGGCTATGGGGTTTCCTAATCGATGTGGGACTAAGGGAGAGGGGCGTGTGAGTGTGTTTGTGCGTGAAGTGAGGGCTGCTTGTGAGGGGAAGTTGAGAGTTGATCTATGTGGGATATTTGGGCGTGAATAAGGCTAATTTCAGTGGCAGTTTAGGCGTGATGAAGAGGAATTTGGGGGAAGCTTTGGCGTGAGAGCAGCCTTTGGAGAGGAGTGTCTTGGGTTGTTTTTTATAGTCGAGATTTTGTGAGGTTGTTGGGTGTGAATAAAGGAGCCAAATGGAGGGGTTTCAGGTATGAACAAAGGAGCCAAAATGTACATGATTTGAGGTTAATTGGCGTGGATGGAGGAGGAAATTTTGAGGTGCTTTCGGTGATGTTGAAAAAAAATGAAAAGGAAATGGCTTTGTTGAATTTGTTTAGGTTGTTCACGTGGGGTGGTATTTTGCTTTTGATTTTTTGTTGAAAATGAAGGAGAGAGGAAGGTTGGGTTATTATTTGTTGCTTTGTGTTTATTGTTACGTGGGGTGGCAGTAAGTGCAAGAGGGGAATTATTAATTTAATGATGGGTTTGTTTTGTTTGGTGAGTGTGTACGGGGTTTTTTTTGGATCGAGGAAAATTTTGAAACGGATTTCTGACGAGTGAACTCGAAGCTAAACAAGTGAATAAGTCCAACAAAACGTCAATTCTTGACTTTTCCCTTCCGACGTCCGTTTCCCGCGACTTCCGCGACTTAAAAGGTAGTGCCTCCATACGAAGCTCATCATCGGGACTAACATGCAAAAATGCAGTGTCTACAGTCGCCCCCACTTTGATGGGACATGTGCAGTGTGTGACAATGACAGTCCTATCAAAGTTCCTGCAATGCATTTTTACTTACTTGGCTCGCCAGCCGCTGCTTGACTTTCCTGTTGCTTTGAACTGAGTGGATGAGAGGTGGTCCGTTCTCGGGCCGCCGAGTGGGTCTTATTCCCGTTTTGAATTGAGTTGTGTTGTGCTGTGGGTCTTATTCCCAATTTGAGTTCAGTGGTTCTGTGGGTCTTGTTCCCAATTGAGTTGGGCTGTGCTGTGAGTCTTGTTCCCAATTTGAGTTCAGTGGTTCTGTGGGTCTTGATCCCAATTTGAGTTGTGATGTGCTGTGGGTCTTGTTCCCGTTTTTGAGTTGTGGGTCTTGTTCCCGTGGGTCTTGTTCCCATTTTGAGCTGAGAGTCTTTTCCCTGAATTATGTTGAGGGTATTGTTCCCTGAATTGTGGGTCTTGTTCCCAATTTGTTAAGTTGTGGGTCTTGTTCCCATTTTGAGCTGAAGGTATTGTTCCATGAATTGTGTGTGAGGGTCTTGTTCCCTGAGTTGTGGGTCTTGTTCCCGACTTGTTGAGTTGTGGGTCTGTTCCCGTTTTGAGCTGAGGGTTTTGTTCCCTGAATTGTGTTGAGGGTCTTGTTCCCGATTTTGAATTGAGAGTCTTGTTCCCTGAATTGTGGGTCTTGTTCCCGATTTGAGTTTAGGGTATTGTTCCTGAATTGTGGGTCTTGTTCCCGATTTGAGTTGAGGGTCTTGTTCCCTGAATTATGGGTCTTATTCCTGTTTTGAGCTAAGGGTCTTGTTCCCTGAACTGAATTGTGGTGAGGGTCTGTACATGATTTGAGGTTAATTGGGCGTGGATGGAGGAGGAAATTTTGAGGTGCTTTCGGTGATGTTGAAAAAAAATGAAAAGGGAAATGGCTTTGTTGAATTTGTTTAGGTTGTTCACGTGGGGTTGTATTTTGCTTTTGATTTTTTGTTGAAAATGAAGGAGAGAGGAAGGTTGGGTTATTATTTGTTGCTTTGTGTTTATTGTTAACGTGGGGTGGCAGTAAGTGCAAGAGGGGAATTATTAATTTAATGATGGGTTTTGTTGTGTTGGTGAGTGTGTACGGGGTTTTTTTGGATCGAGGAAAATTTTGAAACGGATTTCTGACGAGTGAACTCGAAGCTAAACAAGTGAATAAAGTCCAACAAAACGTCAATTCTTGACTTTTCCCTTCCGACGTCCGTTCCCGCGACTTCCGCGACTTAAAAGGTAGTGCCTCCATACGAAGCTCATCATCGGGACTAACATGCAAAAATGCAGTGTCTACAGTCGCCCCCACTTTGATGGGACATGTGCAGTGTGTGACAATGACAGTCCTATCAAAGTTCCTGCAATGCATTTTTACTTACTTGGCTCGCCAGCCGCTGCTTGACTTTCCTGTTGCTTTGAACTGAGTGGATGAGAGGTGGTCCGTTCTCGGGCCGCCGAGTGGGTCTTATTCCCGTTTTGAATTGAGTTGTGTTGTGCTGTGGGTCTTATTCCCAATTTGAGTTCAGTGGTTCTGTGGTCTTGTTCCAATTTGAGTTGGGCTGTGCTGTGAGTCTTGTTCCCAATTTGAGTTCAGTGGTTCTGTGGGTCTTGATCCCAATTTGAGTTGTGATGTGCTGTGGGTCTTGTTCCCGATTTGTTGAGTTGTGGGTCTTGTTCCCGTGGTCTTGTTCCCATTTTGAGCTGAGAGTCTTGTTCCCTTGAATTATGTTGAGGGTATTGTTCCCTGAATTGTGGGTCTTGTTCCAAATTTGTTAAGTTGTGGGTCTTGTTCCATTTTGAGCTGAAGGTATTGTTCCATGAATTGTGTTGAGGGTCTTGTTCCCTGAGTTGTGGGTCTTGTTCCGACTTGTTGAGTTGTGGGTCTTGTTCCCGTTTTGAGCTGAGGGTTTTGTTCCCTGAATTGTGTTGAGGGTCTTGTTCCCGATTTTGAATGATGGTCTTGTTCCCTGAATTGTGGGTCTTGTTCCCGATTTGAGTTTAGGGTATTGTTCCTGAATTGTGGGTCTTGTTCCCGATTTGAGTTGAGGGTCTTGTTCCCTGAATTATGGGTCTTATTCCTGTTTTGAGTTAAGGGTCTTGTTCCCTGAACTGAATTGTGGTGAGGGTCTGTACATGATTTGAGGTTAATTGGGCGTGGATGGAGGAGGAAATTTTGAGGTGCTTTCGGTGATGTTGAAAAAAAATGAAAAGGGAAATGGCTTTGTTGAATTTGTTTAGGTTGTTCACGTGGGGTGGTATTTTGCTTTTGATTTTTTGTTGAAAATGAAGGAGAGAGGAAGGTTGGGTTATTATTTGTTTCTTTGTGTTTATTGTTAACGTGGGGTGGCAGTAAGTGCAAGAGGGGAATTATTAATTTAATGATGGGTTTGTTGTTTGGTGAGTGTGTACGGGGTTTTTTTGGATCGAGGAAAATTTTGAAACGGATTTCTGACGAGTGAACTCGAAGCTAAATAAGTGAATAAAGTCCAACAAAACGTCAATTCTTGACTTTTCCCTTCCGACGTCCGTTTCCCGCGACTTCCGCGACTTAAAAGGTAGTGCCTCCATACGAAGCTCATCATCGGGACTAACATGCAAAAATGCAGTGTCTACAGTCGCCCCCACTTTGATGGGACATGTGCAGTGTGTGACAATGACAGTCCTATCAAAGTTCCTGCAATGCATTTTCACTTACTTGGCTCGCCAGCCGCTGCTTGACTTTCCTGTTGCTTTGAACTGAGTGGATGAGAGGTGGTCCGTTCTCGGGCCGCCGAGTGGGTCTTATTCCCGTTTTGAATTGAGTTGTGTTGTGCTGTGGGTCTTATTCCCAATTTGAGTTCAGTGGTTCTGTGGGTCTTGTTCCCAATTTGAGTTGGGCTGTGCTGTGAGTCTTGTTCCCAATTTGAGTTCAGTGGTTCTGTGGGTCTTGATCCCAATTTGAGTTGTGATGTGCTGTGGGTCTTGTTCCCGATTTGTTGAGTTGTGGGTCTTGTTCCCGTGGGTCTTGTTCCCATTTTGAGCTGAGAGTCTTGTTCCCTGAATTATGTTGAGGGTATTGTTCCCTGAATTGTGGGTCTTGTTCCCAATTTGTTAAGTTGTGGGTCTTGTTCCCATTTTGAGCTGAAGGTATTGTTCCATGAATTGTGTTGAGGGTCTTGTTCCCTGAGTTGTGGGTCTTGTTCCCGACTTGTTGAGTTGTGGGTCTTGTTCCCGTTTTGAGCTGAGGGTTTTGTTCCCTGAATTGTGTTGAGGGTCTTGTTCCCGATTTTGAATTGAGGGTCTTGTTCCCTGAATTGTGGGTCTTGTTCCCGATTTGAGTTTAGGGTATTGTTCCTGAATTGTGGGTCTTGTTCCCGATTTGAGTTGAGGGTCTTGTTCCCTGAATTATGGGTCTTATTCCTGTTTTGAGCTAAGGGTCTTGTTCCCTGAACTGAATTGTGGTGAGGGTCTTGTTCCCTGAATTGCGTTGAGCTGAGGGTCATGTTCCCGATCTGAATTGAGCTGAGGGTCTTGTTCCCTGAACTGAGTTGTGGGTCTTGTTCCCGATCTGAATTGCATTGAGCTGAGGGTCTTATTTTCCTGGGCTTTATTCCCGAACGGTTAAGAGAGAGCTTTATACTTCTGGGCTTTATTCCCGAACTGCTGACTGTGTATAGATAGGGCTTTATTCCCCTGGGCATTGTTCCTGAACTTTTTAAGATAGGGTTTTATTCCCTTAGGCTTTGTTCCTGAACTTTGTTTTGAGATAAGGCTTTATTCCCTTGGGCATTGTTCCCGAACTGTGTAGAGATAAGGCTTTATTCCCCTGAGCTGTACTGAGAGAGGGCTTTATTCCCTTGATCTGAGCTGACCATGTGGCTTTGTTCCTGAATTGCATTGACTGTGGGCTTTGTTCCCGAACTGAGCTGAATGTAGGCTTTGTTCCTGAACTGAGCTGTCTGTAGGCTTTGTTCCTGAACTGTACTGAATGTGGGCTTTATTCCCGAACTGAGCTGAATGTAGGCTTTGTTCCTGAACTGAGCTGTCTGTAGGCTTTATTCCTGAACTGTACTGAAAGTGGGCTTTATTCCCGAACTGAGCAGTAACTGATGTGGGTCTCGACCTTGGGACTCATCCCCGAAAACTGATACTGATGCTGATGTGGGCCTCGACCCTGGAATGCCATACCTGACGGAACTGATACTGATAATGTTGTGGGTGCTCCATTTTGGAGTGCCATTTTCAGCAACTGATGTGGTAGCGGTCCATTTCCGAACCGTGCTGTGTGAGAATGTGGCTCATTTTGAACCGTTACTTGTTGAGAGGTGGCTCATTTTTGAACCATTACTTGATGAGATGGTCTTTGCCGCCACAAACCTGCAAATACAAAGCAAAAATTACATGATGTGTCGTTCGGAGTGCCATTTTCGGCATCTGTTGTGTGTGCCCCATTTTGGAGCGCCATTTTTGGCATCTGATGAGTGTGCCCCATTTTGGAGTGCTATATTCGGCATTTGATGAGTGTGCGTGATTTTCGGCATTTGATGAGTGTGCCCCATTTTGGAGCGCCATTTTCGGCATCTGATGAGTGTGCTCCATTTTGGAGCGCCATTTTCGGCATCTGTTTTGTGTGCCCCATTTTGGAGCGCCATTTTCGGGATCTGATGAGTGTGCCCATTTTGGAGCGCCATTTTCGGCATCTGTTGTTGTAGTGGTCCATTTCTGAACCATGCTGATGAGAGAGTAGTTCATTTTTGAACCGTTGTTGATATGAGAGTGGTCCATTTGCGAACCATTATTGATGCTGATGTGGGCCTCGCCCCCGGAGTGCTATACCAGGCAAGGCTGATGTTGATGGTGTGGGCCTCGCCCCTGGAATGCCATACCCGGTGAAACTGATAATAATGGTGTGGGCCTCGCCCCAAAATGTCATATTGCCTCTCAGGAGAGAATCTTGATAGCTGGACATACTTTTGTCCTCAATGAATGCTTTGCGTCGAAACCTGAGAACCTTCAAAGTACTCGATACAACTCAAATTCGACCGTCTGAGTGAATGATCTGAGCTAGACTCCAAGTGTGTGTGTGCCAATGATCTTTCACAGCTTATTCCCTAAGTTAGCCAACTTGATGATTTCGCTTCAGAGAATCGGACCAGTGGGTCTAACCAACCTGGATGTCTTGATCACATTCTGTGATTACTTCGTCATACTCAACGTGATATGGTCTTCTGCATTTTGCTTTTGTCTCTTTCTTTTTATTTTGAATTTTTCTTTTTCTTTTTCTTTTCTTTTCTTTTCTTTTTCTCTTTTCTTTTTCTTTTCTTGACACGCCTACCCTTTAAGGTAGCATTTCTCCTCATGGTGGTCCTAATACTCGCCCATGGGTAGCTTCACTCTTATCAGTTATAGGCGGCCCATTTTTCTCTTTCTTTTTTCATAGAGACTTTTCCTTCGTTTCCAACCATATCATATATCGTAGCATCAGTAAACCAGGGTGGACATCCAGGCAAACGGTCATTCACTAATCCACTATCTCTTCAACTAGTCATCTTGCAAACCACTCAGGCTTCTACTGCTGAGATCCCGTGATCAAGTGCTTATGAGTCTAACCGAGATCAGTCCATTCAGAATACCGGACGAGAGCACGTCTCACACTTATTGTTTCTAGGGTTTCTTCCCTACAACATACAATGTCATCATCGGACATATGTCTAATCACCAAAGATTTTTCCTTTCTCTGACATTCCTCTTTTCAATTGCTGGTAATTTGGGGCTTCGCCCTCATGGGTTAATTTCTGAATATTGCCGGTATTACTTTATCTACTGTCAACTTGCTTGTATTCTGCCACTTTCTCTTTCCTTCTTTGAGACCTGCGAACACAAACAAAACAATAGAATGAAAACATGTGCGTGTGATGTGTAAATATGCAAGTGTAGAAGTACTCCCTCTTCATGATGGGTTGGATCCTCATTGTGCTCCTTGGCGCCATGTGTCTCTGATCGCCCCCTGCTGGTTCTCTTTTGTTTGAAATCTGCAAAAACAAAACACAAAACAAGGGATGCAAGTTACGTGTATGCATGGATGAATTTCCTATCCCGTTGGGTTAGGTTTTCTTCCAATTCCCTTGGTGACTGTTCGGTCTTCTCTTCCTCAGGCAAAGTACAACATTAATCGGCTCGGTGAACTCATTCCTTTCCAAGTCTGACAGTCTCGCTGCCCCGTTTCCCAATTTCTGAATGGCCATTCTATCTTTTCTGCTTGCTTCTTCTGGGAGTTCTCTGCGTTCCAAGTATTACTGAATATCATTGTACCAAGATTGAATACTTTTGTCAAATATACTCATGTTACAGGTTGAGAAACTCAGGCGAATAAGCGAAATGAACTTCTTTATTATCATTAAAAAATGTTCGAACAAGTAGACAGGATCAATATCTTTATAAATGCTGGATCATAATTGAATAAGATCCGGGAAACAAACACCTCCATCATTTACAACTTCGTCTTTACCCGTCTTCTTGCTCTCTTCAAACATCAGATTCTCCAACTGCAGTATTTCTTTTTCCCATTTACTTCCTTTTTTTGCCACCTCCTCCTCGTCACTATCCGAGAAATTTTCCCAGAAATCCCCCATCTGTTTTATTTCATCTTTGCCACTGTTGTCCTGTATCCCCATGCGAGAAGTTTGATGGTTATGGGTTTGGAGGACAAGGCTGTCGGGTAGGCCGGAATTGATCATGTTAGTGGGTGGAGGTGTTCTATGTGTGTTCGGTTGATCTTTTTTCTGGGTCAGGTATTTCATGGGAGTCGATGAGGTCCTGGATCTCATGTCTAAGGCGGGAGCATTTGTCAGTTTCGTGGCCTCTTTGCCGGTGGTAGTGACAGTAAAGGTTTAGCTTAAGGTTGTGTGGCACTGGGTTAGGAAGTGGTTTAGGCTCTAAGGGATACAGGAATCCTTGCCTTTTTAGCTCTTCAAATACCTCTGACAAAGGTTTACCAAGATTGGAGAATTGTCTATTCCTGATAGGGCTAACCTCAGAGGGAGTGGGCTTGGTCCTTGAATGTCTCCCAATGGTTTTTTCATTTTGGTTGCATAATTTTCTGTTATTGGCTACATGGGATACAGTCAAATTGGCCACAATATTGGTCAAAACTTGCAACTGCTCAGTAATTTTGGTTACTTTGGCTTCCAATTGATCCAGACGAGATTCTTCATTAATTGATCCACTCATTTTTGCTGATGGTCTCTTGACTAGTCTTCCTTCTTTCCTAACCCAACGGGTATCTATGATGGCTTTTGAAACACAAGGGTTAGCATGATGCATGTATGCATGAGGTGCATAAGACGTGTGTGATATATATATAAATTGGCTTATTATCATTTCAAAGTATTCAATCATACTATTGCGTGGTGCAAACTTGTCACAGTTGAAAAGGCCCAATAAGTTTACACTATGCGATGATATGACTAAACAACTTCAAATGATAAGAGGCCCAAACACAAAATGGCTCATTGACATTTTAGAAGCTTTTGGCCTAATTGTCAAAGGACATGAACTTGTCCCTGTTTAAATGGCCCAACAAGTTTATGTCTCTTGACAAAAAGTACAACTGATTCCAAATGACAATGGTCCCAAATACAAGCATAAATAAACAATTTCTAAGGGTCACAAAAACTAAGGTTCATATGTAGATTTCATTAGTGTAAACAAAGGCTCTTGCTAACGAAGGATTGTTCATAACTAGGACTCCCCACTCAAGGGTTCAAGCGACCAAGTGAACGCACTTTTTTTATACCTTACGGTACGTGCCAACGAGTTATGGTGTGTGACTAACTGTCGAATGGACTTCGTTGTGTAGATTCCCCAGAGGGAGGGTGGAGCGAGGCTCTCTTAAGTACCCAAGCCCCTTAGGCTCTTATCGCTTGGTGTCAGGAATAAACAACGAGTCCTCCAAACTAGTCTGTCACAACGAGCTACAAGTAATGATTATCTAGGTGCCTTCATAGCTTTTCCTTATAGAAGGTAGTGAATGAAGGAAGACATCAACTCTAGGTGCATTCACAGCTTTTCCTTATAGAAAGTAGTGAGTGAAGGAAGACACCAAACCATTAACTAGCCTTAAAAATTCCTTTAATTAAACTCCTTAAACCCACAGTAGACGTGATTAATTAATGCACAAATCACAAACATTACAAGACATTATTTCGGGGCCGATTCTCTATCCCCAGTGGAGTCGCAAGACTGTAGAACACAGAAAATGGGCGATGCATGCAGTTGGTTTAAGGCAGTTTGGAGGTGTTGCTGTGCCGTGAATGAGCTGCTGTGAAGAGTTAAATTCTACCTATTCTTGTGTGATGTGTTTGGCTGCTGAGAAACTCATAGGAAAATGTTAAGAAAATCTAATGTGATGAGAGAGGCTTTTTATTATTGATTAATCTGTCTCAATAAAGCAGATAAAGAGAAAAGCAATTATATAACAGTCTAACAAACTAGCTGAGCTGTCATAAGCTGGCAAAACAACAAACAAGGAAAATACAACTAAGGCCTTGAAAAGCAAAAGGGAAAATCAACACTAACATCCCCCCTCAAGTTAATGGTCGAGGAAAGACCATTAACTTGGAGCGCAAATCCACAAAATGATATGAGCTCAGAGGTTTGGTGAGAGCATCTGCCACTTGATTGATTCCAGGAATATACTGAACAATAAACTCCTTACGAGCAATGTGCTCGCGAATAAAATGAAGATCAAGCTCAATATGTTTGGTGCGAGGATGATAAACCGGATTCTTAGCAATTGCTTCAGCACTCTTATTATCACACCAAATATTTGGAACACCATGAATAGAAATACGTAACTCGGTAAGCAAATAAGTAACCCACAATATTTCAGAAGATACGGATGCTAAAGCCCTATACTCAGCCTCTGCAGTCGAGCGAGACACAATAGGTTGTTTCTTGGAAGACCAGGAAACTAGATTGTTACCAAAATAAACACAATAACCACCAATTGACTTGCGATCATCAGGATCATTACCCCAATCAGCATCTGAAAATCCAGTAAGGAACATGTCACCTCTGTGAACAAATTACAAGCCAAGAAGAGCAGTGTTCTGCAAATACCTCAAGACCCTCTTACACACTTGCCAGTGAATGACAGAAGGAGAAGATAAAAAGTGACTAAGTTTATGAACTGCAAATGAGATTTCAGGTCTGGTCAAGGTTACATATTGAAGAGATCCTACTAAGCTTCTGTAAAGAGTTGGATTTTCAAACAATTTCCCCTTATCCTTCTGTAGTAATTCTATTGAACTCATTGGTGTAAGACAGCCCTTACTGTCAAGCATATTGGCCTTTTTTAAATGTCCCCTATATATTTTGTTTGGCTAAGATGCAAACCATCAGTTGAGGGAGTAACTTCAATCCCCAAGAAAAAACTGAGATCACCAAGATCTTTCAAAGCATATTCTTTCCCAAGTTTGGCAATAGTTTCTTCGACTAACACCTGACTTGAGCCAGTGATCAGAATGTCATCCACATAGATAAGAACCAGCATAATATCTGATCCAGAATGTCGCAGAAATAGGGACGTATCAGACTGAGAAATAGTGAAGTGCCATTGAACCAAGGAGGCTTTGAGCTTGTCATACTAGGCCCTAGGAGCCTGTTTCAGGCCATAAAGAGCTTTGTTGAGTTTGCAGAGATGATGAGGGAACTTAGGATCCAGAAAACCTTCTGGCTGAGCAATATAAACATCCTCATTTAACACACCATGTAAGAAAGCATTATTCACATCTAACTGGCGTATCCTCCAATGTTTCATCACAGCAATGCTTAAGATAACTCTGATAGTAAAAGGCTTGATCACTGGGCTGTAGGTTTCAAAAAAATCCACTCCATAAGCTTGGTGAAAACCTTTGGCTACCAAACGAGCTTTGTATCTGGCTATTGTACCATCTGGATTGTGTTTAACTCGAAACACCCATTTAGTTCCAACAACTTTGGATGCAGATTCTGCTGGTACAAGTGACCAGGTGTGATTTCTTTTCAAAGCTTCAAACTCTTCTTTCATGGCAGTAAACCATGTTACATCAGCCAAGGCTGCCTTAACACTGACAGGTTCAAGATCACTGGTGACAGCTAGAAAGGATTTTGGTTTAAAGATTCCTGATTTTGACATTGTTTGCATATTATGGGTGGACTAAACAGTAGGGATAGTGGATGGATGAGCATGTGAGTTTTGAGGAACATGAGAAGGTAAGGATGAAGCAGGTAGACCAAGAGAGTCAGGAACAGAGTCAGCAATGTTGAAACTAGTTGTTGAAGTATTTGGGATTGAAAAAGAGATACCTTGTGAAGACTGGTGGTCAGGAACAAGAGGACCTTGAGATGCCCCTGAGACATGGTCAATACTATTTGCTGCTTTAGAAGTAGTGGAAATAGGAACTTGAATGGAGACAACTGGTGTTGAATTGATGGTGGAGACAGACTCAATGACTTTGGAAGCAAACAACTCCTTATAAGGGAAATCACATTCATCAAATGTCACATGTCTGGCAATGTACATTCTACCTGAGCTGTGTAAACACTTGTAACCCTTATGCTAAGGACTATATCCTAAGAACAGACATTTATCAGTGTGGAAATTAAATTTATGTCTGCTATAGGGTCTGAGAAGGGGATAGCAAGCACATCCAAACACTTTGAGAAAAGTGTAGTCTGGCACAATGTGATATAACTTCTGGAAAGGTGAGAGATTATTGAGAACTGTGGTAGGGAGTCTTTTTATGAGATATGAGGCAGTGAGGAAAGATTCCCACCAGTAAGACAAAGGTAGACTTGCTTGAGCAAGAAGAGTTAACCCAGTTTCGACTAAATGTCTGTGTTTCCTCTCAACTACACCATTTTGGTGATGTGTGTGTGGATAACTATGTCTAAATTCAATTCCCTCTAACTGCAAAAACGTAATAAAACTTCTGTACTCTCCCCCCCAGCCTGACTGTAACATTTTGATGGGCAAACCCAACTATTTTTCAACAAGAAGTTTGAAGTTCTTAAAGGTGTTTAATGCTTCAGACTTGGTAGTTAAAGGAAAGATCCAATTATATCTGGTGAAATCATCTACAAAATTGATGTAGTATTTGTAACCATTTGTGGAAACTAAAGGAGAAGGACCCCAAATATCTGTGTGGATCAGTTCGAGTGGGGAACTGGTTTTGATATGAGTTGCCGGAAAGTGGAATCTATGAAGTTTTCCAAATTGGCATGCTTGACAGAAATCAAAATGACAGGAATGAGAAAAAGATATGGTATCACTATTTGAAGGTAAAAGATGAATTACATGCTTAATGACATGCTGACTTGGATGACCAAGCCCTTGATGTAGAATACTAGTTTTTGAACTTGAAGTATATACAGGAAAAGAACTAGAGACACAATGTTTATTTCCAGAGAGGTTAACATTTTCATGACTAGGTAGATGAGACAACAAAGATCTTGGAAGTAAAACTGGAGACTGAAAACTTGAATTTGATTCTCCACTGGCTAGAAGTTTGTAAAGACCATTCTCAGAAGCTCCCTTGGCCAGGATTGTTCCATTCCTCTTGTCCTTCACAACACAGACATTTGAAACAAACTCAATTAGAGCATGGTTATCTGTGAAAGTTTGGAAATACTGATAGATTTTTGGTTATACGAGGTACATATAGGATATCACATAATGAGAGCTTGAAACCTAATGAAGTTGTAAAGCAGCCATTACCAATGTAAGCAATTCTAACTCCCTCTCCATTACCTATCATGAGAGAGCTGTTACCTATGAACTCAGTAGCATTACTCAAGTTCTGCAAGTTGTTGGTAACATGATGAGTGGCCCCACTGTCAATGTACCACCCAGGGTCGGCTATACTATCAGAGGTTGCAAGATAGGCCATAGCATTATTATTTTGCTGAGGATATACATCTTGTTGGTGCTGTTTTGGAAAAGAGTTACCAATGTACTCCTTATTGAACCTATTCCAACATTCTACTGCTGTGTGTTTGGGCTTGAAACAGATTTGACACACAACATTGGTGTTCCCTCTTCCAGCAACATAACTTCCTCTGCCAAAATTGTTGAAATTGCTCCTTCCTCGACTTCTTGACCAGTGATTTCCTCCATTAGGCCCACTTCCATTCATATTAGTCAAATTGAAGTGTCCTCTTCCAGAGTCATAGTTTCCTCTACCTCTTCCAGTATCATAGCCTCATCGGCCAAAACTGTTATAAGAGCCTCTTCCTTGATTCCATTGGTTTCCTCGATAGATCCAATCACCACTTCTGCCTAGGCCGCCGTGAGACATAGAACCTCTGCCAAAGCTGTTAAAACTCCCTCTACTTGCACTACTGAAATTTCCTCTACCTTGATTGTTTCTCTGATTGTAAGCAGCTTGCGACAAATTAGCATTGAAATTAGTATTGGAATCCTTGACATTAGACATATGATGCCCTTCCAATCTCGCCTCATAAGCAAGAAGTATACCATAGGCATCATCAATACTCAGATTAGTAAGATTAGCAGTGATCAGAACAACAAAATGATCATATTCCTGACCAAGAGGTGTAATAAGATGTGTGATAAAGTCAGATGTACTTGTAATACAACCTGCAACAGCTAGGTTATCAGTAAGACTCTTCAATTTCGCAAAATACTCAGACAACGACAGATTACATTTCTTCAAGTTAGTCAGCTGAGCCTTAAGGTGAACTTTTCTGGCTTCAGTTTCTGATCTGAACTGTTTTGCAAGACTTTGCCATAGCTCGAGAGACGATTCTGAGTTCGCAACTAACACAAGAATTTTCATACTCATTGTTGACATAAGCCAACTCTTCAATAGCTGGTCATACCTACTCCATAACTCATGATTGAAACCTTCAGGGACCTCTTTGCATTGAACCAGCTTCTCAAGGCTATTACCTTTGATTGAAGACATGACCTGAGATTTCCAAATCAGATAGTTGCTGCGATCGAGTTTGATCGGAGAAGAGAAGGTGAATGAAATTCCTGAGATCTGAGAATAATTTGTTGAAGCCATCACCAGATCTGTTCTTTCTGTCACTAGATCTGTAATCAGAAGTAAGAATCAATAGCTCTGATACCAAGTTAAATTATACCTATTATTGTGTGATGTGTTTGGTTGCTGAGAAACTCATAGGAAAATGTTGAGAAAATCTAATGTGATGAGAGAGACTTTTTATTATTGATTAATCTGTCTCAATAAATCAGATAAAGAGAAAAGCAATTATATAACAGCCTAACAAACTAGCTGAGCTGTCATGAGCTGGCAAAACAACAAACAAGGGAAAATGCAACCAAGTCCTTGAAAAGCAAAAGGGAAAATCAACACTAACATGAAGGACTGTTGCGTGCGTGAGTTTGAAGGGCAGTATGGGGTTATTGAATGATGATGTGCCGTGCTTTAGGGTTTCGTTTGGGTGAGTTGTTTGGTTGAGAGTTTTGTGTAGTTAAGGGCAGTGAGCTGGAGGGTGTTTGAGGCTCTCGGCGTTGAGGGTGTTAGGGTTGATGATGAGCTTGAGTGTATTATGTGTTGAAGGCTGGGATAGGGGGTTGTGGTGGTGTGATAGGGGAGTAGTTTAATGAAGGGCTCGGCTGACTCAATGGAGGGTAATGGGCGTGAAGCTCGGCTAGTGAAATGGAGCAAAGGTTTTGTTTTTCATGAAGGGGCTGCTCGTGAGTGCTTAGGGGTGTTTCTGATGATGGTACCGTGTGAAAGAGAGGAGGGAGAGCTGTCTTGAGTGATTATGTGCGTCCAGGGTCTGTTAAGTGATGAAGGCTTGGTTCCATGAGGGGAGTGGCATGCGTGAATGGTCATCAATTTAAAGGGGGCTGGTTGGAGGTTGTAGGCGTGAGATTCAGGTCTATAATGGGGCAGTTTGGGGTGAATTATGGGGCTGAAATTGAGGGTGTTTTGGGCGTGAATCAGGCAGTGAAGGATGGCAGTGTTTCAGGCGTGAAGATGATAGGCTGATTTGGAAGCAATGTGCGTGAGTTGTAGGCAGTGAGGGATGGCAGTGGGCGTCAGGATGAGGCAGTGAGGATGATGGCTTTGGGCGTGACTTGTAAAGGGAATAAGGGGGCTGTTTTGTGTTCTCTAAATGCTAAGTGTTTGCTTAATGTGTGCTATTGGCGTGAATGAGTGTTGCTTGTTTGTGTGCGTGAAGGTGAAGGTGCTTGTTTGTGTGCGTAGGCTAGGGGGTTTCCTAATCGATGTGGGACTAAGGGAGATGGGTGTGTGAGTGTGTTTGTGCGTAAAGTGAGGGCTGCTTGTGAGGGGAAGTTGAGAGCTGATCGATGTGGGATATTTGGGTGTGAACAAGGCTAATTTCAGTGGCAGTTTAGGCGTGATGAGGAGGAATTTGGGGGAAGCTTTGGCGTTAGAGCAGCCACAATTGGAGGGGTTTCAGGTATGAACAAAGGAGTGTCTTGGGTTGTTTTTTTATAGTCGGGATTTTGTGAGGTTGCTGGGTGTGAATAAAGGAGCCAAATGGAGGGGTTTCAGGTATGAACAAAGGAGCCAAAATGGACATGAGTTGAGGTTAATTTGGCGTGGATGGAGGAGGAAATTTTGAGGTGCTTTCGGTGATGTTGAAAAAAAATGAAAAGGGAAATGACTTTGTTGAATTTGTTTAGGTTGTTCACGTGGGGTGGTATTTTGCTTTTGATTTTTTGTTGAAAATGAAGGAGAGAAGAAGGTTGGGTTATTATTTGTTGCTTTGTGTTTATTGTTAACGTGGGGTGGCAATAAGTGCAAGAGGGGAATTATTAATTTAATGATGGGTTTGTTGTTTGGTGAGTGTGTACGGGGTTTTTTGGATCGAGGAAAATTTTGAAACGGATTTCCGACGAGTGAACTCGAAGCTAAACAAGCGAATAAAGTCCAACAAAACGTCAATTCTTGACTTTTCCCTTACGACGTCCGTTTCCCGTGACTTCCGCGACTTAAAAGGTAGTGCCTCCATACGAGGCTCATCATCGGGACTAACATGCAAAAATGCAGTGTCTACAGACGTAATTAAATCAAATTTAATTAAATAATAATCCCTAGCAATTTTATTACGAAAGTCGCTTACAAATTAATTCTAAATTAATTCGTTCGCCCGAATTAAAATCCAATTTTAATTCTACTTTGAAATCTAATTTCATTTAATATATCCAATATATTATTTTAGCCCAATTAAATAAATTAAATAGTAAAATCCAATTTACTATTAAATTTACTTTGCCGATTAATTCCAAATTAATCGTGTTCTCTCTTCTAGTCGAATTAATCCCATATTAATTCTTGCCGTAATTAATTCTAGATTAATTTTCTTTCTCTCATAATTAATCCCAAATTAATTCTGTTCGAGTCAAATGTCACCAGTGAATCTTTAGGAGGCGACCCAAGAGATCTCTTGATATGTTGGTAGTAAATACGATCATCGGACTATCCGAACACGTGCGTACCCAGTATCATGTTCTTACCAATTTACAAGACATGATTGGCTTCTAGCAAAGCACCGTGCCGACCCAATTCTCCAGAAATATTCTTTTAAGTAATACAAGATCTTTGACAGGCGTAGTATACAAAGTATTGCGTATTATGATCCAGTATCAGATGTCACATGCTAGGCCTTGGGCTGGAGTTGTGTCTGCCCCGTACGAAGCATATATCGGATCACTAGCAACTAGTATCTTTGTGATCAGAAAGTCATGACCTAGTCATAGTTCCCCGATGGCTATAGCATTTGAGAGTACTAGTTCTGTATCCCTACGTGATCATCATTTCTATATGACTGAAGTGATACTTCCATCTTGACATTATACCCAATACACTATGATTCTCAGTATACCCAGAAGAGGCGTACACAGAACATGTTAAAGCCCCTGGATGACCAAAACAAAAGCATATTGATTGTTGCAAATATTAGCGATGCAAGTCTCAGGTTTAGACCAAATACACCTACCCTGATTCGGATTCCCATAGACATATAGTTATACTACCAATGGGATTCCGATGGGTCTATCCAGAGCGAAGCTGTTCTCGTACCGTCGGCATATAGAACCTCTTATTACACTTGCATGAGTATCTAATACCCAAATATATGAGAACTATGCCGTTAAGCTTCCATAACGCGCACACGTGTAATACTAGCCTATTCCGCATTATCGATGTCCAGTCTCGATAATACTACGACTATGGATAGTTAATGATTAAACCTTTCTGGATTAATATTGTCTCATATCTTATTAATCTGGTACTAATCATATGGACTTTTATCGTTTTATATAACCAAGTAATCCAATTACTAATGATAAAAGAGTAATTTCTTTTGTCACATAGTTAATTTGTACAACAACACTATGTTCTATACAAATAGTGATGTTATGGGTCATAATTGTCCAACAATCTCCCACTTGGCCTATAGCCAAGCACTCAAGTGTCCAACACCTGAACTATGCACGGGTCACTCAAACATTAGCTGAGAAACAGCTTTCGTCAGCGGATTTGCAATGTTATCATCTGATGTGATTTATTCGATCATCACATCACCACGATGTATGATCTCACGAATCAGATGAATTAGTCGAAGTACATACTTGGGTCATTGATGAGACCGTGGTTCTTTAGCCTGCGTTGTAGCCTAGCTCAGCTGCTAATAGAACTATTCCTAATCCAATTAGGAATTTTCTAGATCTAAAATGCTTCTTTCGCTACTTCACCAGCAGTAATATTCCACTTTTATTGTTTAATCGGCAACAGTATCTTGTTTGGAAGATTTCTAGCTCACTGTTACATTATTCAAACTAAATATGTACCCTTATTACGACTTACAGTCGTCTTATCGGTTGGAAACTTGCAGCGGTGAACCTAGTCACCTCAAGTTCTCATTTCCCTATATTTACAGAAAGCATCCTTAGTTCATCCAAGATACCAAGGATGTTCTTTACTCAATCCAGTGACCATCACCTGGATGAGCCTGATTGTGACTCCATATGCTCAAAGCATATGAGACACCAGGTGGCGTACATATCTTTCAATGTACGAGTTCTCGGAGAATGCCAACAACTTTTAGATCTATCCTAGTAGATCCTTATTCCTATAATAATGGTTGCCTCTCCCAAGTTTTTATGGAGAATTTTTATGAAAGCCAAGCTTTCACTGATTATAATATGGGAATGTTATTGCTAATAAGAAATACATCTTCATGTATAGGACAATGATTGTCAGTGCGCTCCCACTAACCTTCTTATGTACACAAGAGTCACCTTCGTTTTGAATTAAATCATATACCATTATGATTACATCAAAACGCTGGTTCAAAGAACGTAATGCTTGTTTCAATCCATAAATGGATTGATTTAACTTACAAACCTTGTTTGCATGTTTTGGTACGACAAAACCATCAGGATGTTGCATATAAACATCCTCCAAAAGGTTTCCGTTAAGGAAAGCAATTTTGGCATCCAGTTACCATATTTCATAAACGAATTTTACATTAATAACAAGCATTATCCGAATGGATCTAATCATGGCAACATGTGAAAATTTTTCATCGTAATCGACACCATGTTGTTGAGATACCTTTTATGTACAAGCCTAGTTGTGTACATTTATATGTTGACATCTATGTATGTCTTCATTGAAGACTTATTTAGTACCAATAGGCACAATACCTTCCGGTACATCAACCAGTATCCAAACTTTGTTGGTATACATGGAATCCATTTCGAACTTCATGGCACTTTGCCATAAAATGGAGTCGATACCTTGTATCGCTTCCTGATACGTAGTCGGTTAATTATTCTCATTAAGATTAACATCTACATGAGGTGAGATCAGAAGCCCATACCTCCCATGTTGTTTTCTGATTCTCTTCGACTTACACGGTTCTTCTGTATTCGAAGATTGTGGTATAGTTTTAGCCCTGATGAACTGTTTATGTTCCGTAAAGGAGTCGTTGCCAGGAACAATATTACTTTGATTTTCATCGGGTTCTACTTTTTTCCCACTTACCACTGCTTATAAGAATTCCTCTTAGGAAAACCGCATGGAGAGCAACAATTACATTGTTCTCTTGTGAGTTGTATATGTACCATACTTCGGTTTCCCTAGGATAACCTATAAATAGGCACTTATCCGATTTGGGTTCTAGTTTGGTACCATCTAAACGTTTAATGTGCCCAGCATCCCAAATATTCAAGAATGAGAAACCTAGTGTCTTTCTTGTCCATATTTAATATAGAGTTTGTCTAACAAACTTTGACAGAACCTTTATTCAAAATAAATATTGCACTGTTCAATGCGTAACCCTAGAAGGAAATTGGTAGCTCAGAGCGACTCATCATTAACCTAACCATGTCTAACAATGGCCGGTTTCTCCGTTCGGACACACCGCTCAATTGAGGTGTTCCGGGAGGAGTCCACTGTGAAAGAATACTATACTCTTTCATGTAATCTTGAAACTTCTTGCTTAAGTATTCTTCACCACGGTCCTACCGCAATGTTTTAATATTTTTGCCGGTCTGTCTTTTATACTTCGTGTCGAAACTTTTTGAATTACTGAAATTTTTTTTACTTGTGTTTCATAAGATACATATAACCGTAATGCGATGCCACATCCATAAAGGTTACGAAGTATTCGTATGCACCTCTAGCCTAGCTAGACATGGGCACACTTACGTCACTATGAATGAGGGCTAACAGATCGATGGCACGTACACCCTTACCATGTAAAAGATATTTTAGGCACTTTGCCTAATAAACAAGATTCGCAGACATCATTTGAATTATGATCAAATTCGTCATAGTATCCACTCTTCGAAAGTGAGGATATACGAGTCTTGTTAATATGTCCCAGATAATAATGCCACAAATAAGTCTCATTTGATTTACTCAATTTGAGCCTTTTGTTTTTCATTTAATATGTTTGAGATTCATTTATTTTCAAAAATATAAATGCTGTTATTCACATCTAATGTGTATATCTCTCTATCATCTTTATAAACAAAACACCTTGTGTTCTGGAATACAATGGTATACCCGCAACGGGTTAAACTAGATAGTGATAACGTTTCTAGTCAAACTAGGTATATTATAATAGTATCTTAATTTAAGTCCATGCCTTTAGGGCAGTTCCAAAACTTAGGTTCCTATGGCCAGAACAGCGACTCTCGTCCCGTTTCCGACTCGCAGGTCGATCTTATTTGAAGCTAGTCTCCTGCTCATTAGCATATCTCGCACATCAGTACATATGTTTATGTACCACCTCTAGTATCAAAAATCCAATTTTAATACTAGTAGTGGATATATTTATTACAAACATACATGAAGCTGGAGCCTTGTCCGCCTTCACTTCCTTCATGTTTGCCTTGTCCATACGGCAGTCACGCTTCTAGTGACCCTGTTTGCCACATTTTAGGTAGACATCTTGGTATATGTCCTTTGTCTTCCCAGAAGACTGTGACGATTTAGCCTTTCCCTTTTAGAAGCTCTGGTTGTGCCTCCTAGAGCATAGCCATTAACTCTCCAAGAATTTTCGTTTGGTTCATGATGAACCCGCCCCAACATTCGGGCAGAGACTGTAAGATCAAATCTATGCAAGTCTCGGCCTTATTGGTAATGCCCAGCTAACCTAGTTGTTCGATGTCAGTAATCATCTGCGATACCTAGTGCTCGACGGATGTACCCTCTGACATACGTGAGCGTAAGAGCTTCTTTTTTAATGTACACTTCTAATATCTAAGGTTAGATCTATGAAGATCCTTTAATTTCAACATCATGGTATAAGGATCTAATCCTTAGTTCCGATGACGAAATTAAAGAGTCATTTCAACAAGCATAACAGATTGAGCACTAAAGATATCATCACGATGAGTCTTCCTAAGCTCATGCTCTACTATTTGCTCAACTCCGGGCTCAGGCCCGAGAGGTCTTTCTATCAAATAGAGTAACTTCTCAGCTCCCATGACTATCTTGAGATTCATTTCCCATTATGAAAATTAAAGCCGTCAAAGACATTTTCACCCAGGATTATGTCCCTTAACGCTAATCTTTCCAGTCATCTTGATTACTATAGTCCAACTATCCAATCAACGATTTCGGGTATAATCGAATGTAATGATTACTATAGTCCAACTATATAACCAACTATAAATGATTGGTTACATTCAAATGTAATGATTATTAAAGTCCAACTATATAATCAACTATAAATGAAGTAGTTTGAATACAGTCCAACTGTTCAATTCAAACAACAATTGAATATTATTCCAACTAATATATATTTATATTAATGATGTCCAACTGTTCAATTCAAACAACAATTGAATATTATTCCAACTAATATATATTTATAATTAATGATGAAAAATAAAATGAGCGCGTATTGGCAAGTATTTAAACGAAATTGTAAATTTAATACTTACCTCCCACTATTTTTTGGTGAGCCTATAACCCTCTGTGGAGTACTCGGGAAACCCAGTTTCCTAGTGGGCTAGGATCCCGTTAAAAGATACACAACCTTGACTTTGGCCAACAAGCTGTATAAAATTTAACTAGGTAGATCTCCAAGATCAATTGGATCACATCCAATTCCTAGATCCAGTAGGTGGAATTCAAAGTCCGAAAAATATATCCAATATATGTAAATATATCCAATATATTTCCTAACATTTTCCTCTAAATCAACTAAGCCTTGGCTTTGGCTCAACAAGCTTAATGATTCTAGTTAAGTACGACCCACTGACAGTGGGAAAGCTTCGTAATCGAAGTCGATGAACAAGAAGTAACCTTGACTTTGGCCAACAAGTCACAACTGCCCAAGACATACAATATGGAACAAAGCTTACGCGGTTCAAACACATTCGTGATGGACAAAGGTCTTGACTGTGGCCAACAAACCAATGCCAATCTTTGATCTTGAGAGAGAACCACTCAATAGAAGAAAAAACCGTTTAATATTGAATGATGGTTTTTCACGCAAATTGGAAACCAATTTATTATCTTTAATTAGGTCTCATCATACACCCTTAAGCATGCATTCTAAAAGCATAATAAGGCGCGAAATAAATTAATAATGATATACAGATGGATATACGATAAATTTTTTTCCTAAAACAAATCTCTCCCTTTCCTCTCTCTCGCTAGCACAAACTTCTACCCAAATAATACTAAAAGAAACCTCATTTACAATGAGTGGAATTGGTGAGAAAAGAAATACAAAGAGAATAGAGATAATAGGCTGGACATGCAGGTCCAATTTAAAAAATAAATACCATACTTACAATAATTTCCAAAATTGCCAGCACCCATCTAATATCCATCCAATATACATTATTCATACAATACATCCAAGTATTCGCACAAAGCATGTTATCAATTAATCTAATACAATTAATTAATCTTTGAATAATGACCATCCAATGTTCAAACAACGATTTGATTTGCGCGAGTCAAACTCGTTAAGAATAAATACTCAAAGTAAGTATTCTTGAATTATATCGAACTACAATTTTAAATCCAATTTAATTTGTATTCAATACTAATTCATATTTAATTCCAAATTAAATAATTACACTTTCAATAGTGCCTTTTAAACTAGGATTCCAAATCCAATCAAATGGGTCTCAAAGGCCCATTAAGCATCCAATGCCCATTCAACTAAGTCCAATGGGCTTTTACTTAATTCTTTAGGCTTGGGATTTTGGCCAAAATGGATCTAACCCATAATACCTAGCCAATAGGAATCACCCTATGCCATATAATCAATTTTGGCCCATTAGGCCCAATTAAATTATTAAAGGCCCAATGTCATATTTTTGGACTTTATGGAAATGGTTTAGGCCCAAATATGATCCAAGACCAAAAATTGGCCCAACAAAGCCCATTAGCCCAAATACAACAAATTAGATTAATATATCATTCTAAATTACATATTAATCCATTTCAAGTATAATTAACATAATTAATTAATTAATCTAGTATTTCCAAAACACTAATTAATCTAATTAATCATGATTAACATCTAATTCATGTCCAACACAAATTAATCAAAATCAATCTTTCCAACATGCTTCTTATCTCACGGCAATGGCACCGAAATAACATCCAATTTGATTTCAATCCAATTAAATCAACATTCAATATCCATTTTATGCCAATTAACACATCTAATTGTCAAATTTCAAAAAATTAACCATGAGCATCTGAGGGTAATTCTCGGCCAAGGTATGGATTTTGGAGATTTTTGATCTAATCAATTTATCACAAATCCAATGATATACAAATCCAATTCAACATCATATAAACTCAACCAACTCATCAATTTAGGCAAAATCAAGCTCCAAGCATAAAATCCCAAATTAAAGTTTACAAACCCTAGAATCAAATCAAGCTTAGATCTCGCTCTGATATCATTTTTAGTGTCCTAGACATGCCACAGGATCTCTGAGCGTGATTATTGTGTGAATTGATCAAGAAAGTTACAGAATACTTACATTGATTTGAATGAGAAGTTTCAAAAAAATTCTTTAAAGATGGAAACTCCAAGCCCTCTTTTGGTGTTTCCAACACTTGGGTGAGTCTCCCTATCACCTTGATCAACTCCAAAAGTGCTAGCTTTTACAAATTTCGAAGAATAAAATTTGCCCTCCAAGGTAGAGAGAGTTTCGACCATAGCAAGAAGAATGAAAAGGAGAGAGTTTGGTCGCTGTGAATAGTAACCTTATTTAACTTCCAAAGTTGACTAAGTAATATATAGTGAGGTTGAGTGTTGGATTTGGTTAGTGTGTTGTAAAAGCAATCCAAGCTTTTCACTTAACAAATCAAATCCAAAATTTTAAGCCTAATCACTTCCATCATTAGTCAAACAAGTGATGTAAGTGAAATGGGTCCCACCACTTTTAAATTCCGAATTGAAATCGGCTAACTCAACACGCAACTTCGCTCAGGCCCGAGTTCGTTTAATTCTGAATAAACGAATTTTCTGTTGCGACGTAATTAAATCCAATTTAATTAAATAATAATGCCTAGCAATATTATTACGAAAGTCGCTGATGAATTAATTCTAAATTAATTCGTTTGCCCGAATTTAAATCTAATTTTAATTCCGCTTTGAAATCTAATTTCATTTAATATATCCAATATATTATTTTAGCCCAATTAAATAAATTAAATAGTAAAATCCAATTTAACAATTAAATTTACTTTGCCGATTAATTCCAAATTAATCGCGTTCTCTCTTCTAGTCGAATTAATCCCAGATCAATTCTTGCCGTAATTAATCCTTGATTAATTTTCTTTCTCTCATAATTAATCACAGATTAATTCTGTTCGAGTCTAATGTAATCGGTGAATCTTTGGGAGGTGACCCAAGAGATCCATGGATATGTTGGCAGTAAATACGGCCATCGGACTATCCGAACACGTGCGTACCCGATATCACGTTCTTACCGATTTACAAGACATGGTTGGCTTCTAGCAAAGCACCGTGCCTACCGAATTCTCCAGAAATATTCTTTTAAGGAATACAAGATCTTTGACAGGCGTAGTATACAAAGTATTACATATTACGATCCAGTATCAGATGTCACATGTTAGGCCTAGGGCTGAAGTTGTGCATGCCCCGTACGAAGCATATATCGGATCACTAGCAACAAGTCTCTTTATGATCGGAAAGTCATGACCTAGTCATACTTCCCCATGTTGGACAATTATGACCCATAACGTCACTATTTGTACAGATCATGGTGTTGTTGTACAAATAAACTATGTGACAAAGGAAATTGCTCTTTTATCATTTGTGATTAGATCACCAAGATGTATAAATGATAGAAGGTCCATATGATTAGTTCCTGGATTGAGATGATATGAGACAGTATCAATCCACGAAGGTTTAATCATTAAATATCCCTAGTCGGAGTATTATCGAGATTGGACATCGATAATGCGAAAAAGACTAGTATTTACACTTGTGCTCGTTATGAGGGCATAACAGCATAGTTCTCATATATTTGGGTATAGGATACTCATGCAAATATAATAGGAGGTTGTGTTTACCGATGGTACGGAAATAGCTTCGCTCTGGATAGACTCATCGGAATTCCATTGGTAGTATGACTTTGTGTCTATGGAAGTCCGAATGAGGGTAGGTGTATTTGGTCTTAACCCTGAGACTTGCACTGCTAATACTTGCGACAATCAATATACTTTTGTTTTAGGTTTTCCAGGGCTTTAATAGGTTCTGTGTACGCCTCTGCTGGGTCTATTGAGAATCGTAGTGTGTTGGGTGTGATGTCAAGATGGAAGTATCACTCCAGTCATACTGGAGATGATGGTCACGTAGGATACGGAACTGGTTCTCTTATGTACTGCAGTCATCGGGATAATATGACTAGGTCATAGTTATCCGATTATAGAGACTAGTTACTAGAGATCCGATATGTGCTTCGTACGGGGCAGACACAATTCCAGCCTTAGGCCTAGCATGTGACATCCGATACTGGATCGTAATACGCAATACTACGTATACTACGCCTGATATAGATCATTTATTCCTGTAAGGATATTTCTGGAGAATTGGGTAGGCATGACGCTTTGCTAGAAGCCAACCTTGTCTTGTAAATCGGTAAAAACGTAGTACTAGGTACTTATGTGATCGGATAGTCCGACGACCGAATTTAATGCCAACATATCCGGGGATCTCATGGGTCGCTTCCCGAAGATTCACCGATGACGTATGACTCGCACTTTATTAATCTGGGATTAATTAGATGAGAGAGAAAATTAATCTGGGATTAATTACGGAGATATTTTATCTGGGATAAAATATTAATTAAAGAGAGAGAACGATTAATTTAGAATTAATCGATAAAATAATATATTCGATATATTATACGAAATTGGATTTCGACGCGGAATTAAAATTAGATTTTAATTCGGGCGAACGAGTTAATTTAGAATTAATTCGTTAGCGACCTGAATAGTGAATTTACTAGGCATAAATATTTAATTACGTCGCAACGGAAAATTCGTTAATTCGGAATTAGCGAACCCGAGCCCGGGAGTGATTGCGGGTGCACTCGCATTGTGAATTTAAGTGCGGCTCACAAGTCACATCAAGCATCAAATCATTAGTCACATCAAGCGTCAAATCACTTGTCACTTTGAGTGATGTGACAATTTGTCACTTGATTGATTGATGGGAGTTGTTGGCTTTAAAAGCCTTTGACTTTTTTGAAATTTGTTTTTGAGTTTTTGGTATTTGTTTTTGGAAAATTAAAACCAAAACACTTAACACATTTTTCCATATCTCTCTTCCTTCTTCACGGTTTCAGAAACCTTTTCCCTCATCTCCCTCTCTCGGTTTTGAACCAATTTTCTTCTCCATTTCTTGGCTTGGCCGAAAATATAAAGAAGAAAAGTGAAGATTTTGTTGCAAAATCAAAAGTACTAGCACACAAAGGAGTTATCCTAAGGTGATAGGGAACCAATTTCATGAGCATGGAATCACCATACATAGCTTGGTGCTTGGAGATCCATCAATGGAGGTTGACCGAAAATGGAGGAGCACACTTGGAGGTGATGATCGTATCTTGGAGACAAAAAAATGCACTGCCGTGAGCTTCCAATGGGGGCAGAAAATTTTTATTCTTCGACGCATCGCCTCAACCGATCGATGTAAGTATTCCGCAACTTCTTCGAGTATTCACATGTTAATTTCATTGCTTGAAATCGATCCCGGGACATAGAGAAACCCAACACCTAGCCCACTAGGAAACACGATTTCCATAGTACTTAATAGAGGATTAGAGGCTCGCCGAAAAATAGTGGGAGGCAAGTATTAAATTTGCAATATTCGTTTAATAACTTGCCAAACGCGCTCAATCAAATATCATTCGTCAAATATATTAATATATTAGTTGGACTAATATTTAATGTTGTTTTAATTAAACAGTTGGACTGTATTCAAACTATTCATTTATAATTGATTATATAATTGGATTATAGTAATCAATATATTTGAATTAATAAATAAAATTATAGTTGATTTTCTAATTGGATTATAGTAATCATATAATTGATTTAATCTATCAAATTATAGTTGATCATATTGTTGGACTGTAGTAATCATTATAATAAATAGTGCCTAAAATCATTGATTAAATAATTGGACTATTAGAATCAAGATAAATTGAAAGATTAGTGTTTAAAATATAATCCTGGATGAAAATGTATTTAAAGGACTTTAATTTTCAAATGGGAATAAAACTTCAGGATAGTCCTGGAAACTAAGAAGTTACTTTATTTGATAAAATAACATCTTAAGCCTAAGCCTGGAGTTAAGCAAATAGTAGAGCATGATCTTTGGAAGATTCATGTGATGACAACTTTAGTGCTTCAATCATTAAGCTTGCCGAATAGACTCCTTAATTTCTTATTCAGAACTAAGGATTAGATCCTTAAAGTATGATAATGAAATTGAAGGATCTTCATAGATCTATCCTTAGATCTTAGAAGCATAAATTGCAATAATAACTCTTGGAGAGTTAATGGCTATGATAAGGTTAATCATGAGTCACTCTGAGCTACCATTTCCTTCAACGGATACCAATAAACAGTGCAGAACTTATTTTGAATAAGGTTCCATAAAATCTATTTGACAGACTTCATATTAGATATGAACAGGAAAGAAACTAGGTTTTCCCATTCCTGAAGATTTGGGAATGCTAGGAATACGTTTGGATGATACCAAACTAGAACCCAAATTGGAAAAGTGCCAAATTGTAGGTTATCCTAGGGATACCAAAGTATAGTACTTATACAACTCACAAGAGAACAATTTAATTGTTGCTCACCATGCGGTTTTCCTAAGAGGAATACCTATATGCAGTGGTAAGTGGGAGGATAGTAAAACTCGATGAAAATCGGAGTAATACTATTCCAGGCACCGATTCCTTAATGGAACACAAATAGTTCATCAAGGATGAAACTATACCAGTAATCTTCGAATACACAAGAACCGCGTAGGTCGGAGAGATTCAGAAAACAACCTGGGGTATGGGTTTCTGATCTCACCCCATAAAGATGTCAATCTTATTGAGGAACACCAACTGACTACGTATGAGGAAGTGATACAAGGTATCGACTCTCTATTATGGAAAAGTGCCATGATATCCTAAATGGATCCCATGTATACCAACTATGTTTAGACATTAGTTGATGTACCGCAAGGCATTGTGCCTATTGGTACTATATAAGTCTTCAAGGAAGACATACATGGATGGCAACATACCAACATATAAAGCTAGGCTTTTAGCGGAAAGGTATCGTTATCAACATTGTGTCGATTACGACGAAATCTTTTACCTGTTGCCACGGTAAATCCATTTGGATAATGCTTACTGATGCTGCATGTTTCATTTATGAAATATGTCAGCTGAATGCCAAAACCGCTTTCCTTAACAGAAACCTTTTGGAAGATGTTTACAAAATCCTGACGGTTTTGTCGTACCATAACAAGCAAACAAGGTTTGCAGGTTATTCGACCCTTGTATGGATTGAAGCAAGCATTGCATTCTTGGAATTATCGTTTTGATGTAATCATAATTGTATATGATTTAATTCAAAACGAAAATGATTCTTGTGTATATAAGGAGGTTAGTGGGAGCGCACTGATAATGAATGTCCTAAATAATGATGACATGTCATTTCTTGGAAATGACATTCCCATAATAACAATCGGTGAAAGCTTGGCTTTCATGAATATTCTCTGTAGAATTCTTGGGAGAAATAACCTTTATTCCAGGAATAAAGATCTACTGGGATAGATCAAAAGTTGTTAACACTCTCCGAGAACTCGTACATTAAATAAATGTACGTGACCTGGTGTCTCATACGCTTTGAGCATATGGATTCAGAAACAGGCCAATCCAAGTGATAGTCACTGGATTGAAAGTAAGAACATCCTTAAGTATCTTAGAGAACTAATGATGATGTCTTAAACTATGGAGAATGAGAACTTGAAGTGACTGGGATCACTACTGCAAGTTTCCAAACCGATAACAACGGTACTATATAGTTTGAATAACGGAACAGTGAGCTGGAAATCTTCCAAGCGAGATACTGTTACCGAATAAACAAAAAAAGTGGAACATTGATGCAGTTGAGGCAGCAATAGAAGCATTTTGGATCGATAATAAATCTAATTAGATTAGATATAGTTCTGTTAGCAGCTGAGCTAGGCTTCAACACATGCTAAAGAATTAATGGTCTCATCAACGATCCAAATACATACTTCGACTATTCATCTGATTGGTTCAGATCATACATCGTAGCGATGTGATGATCGTATAAATCGCATCAGATGATAATCATGCAAATCCGCTGACGAAAGCCTTTTCTCAGCACAAATTTGATCGAACTGTACATAGTTCGGGTGTAGGACACTCGAGTGACTGGCTATAGGCCAAGTGGGAGATTGTTGGACAGTTATGACCCATAGCGTCACTATTTGTACAGATCATGGTGTTGTTGTACAAATAAACTATGTGACAAAGGAAATTGTTATTTTATCATTTGTGATTAGATCACCAAGATGTATAAATGATAGAAGGTCCATATGATTAGTTCCTAGATTGAGATGATATGAGACAGTATCAATCAATGAAGGTTTAATCATTAAATATCCCTAGTCAGAGTATTATCGAGATTGGACATCGATAAGGCGAAAAAGACTAGTATTACACTTGTGCGCGTTATGAGGGCATAACGGTATAGTTTTCATATATTTGGGTATAAGATACTCATGCAAATGTAATAGGAGGTTGTGTTTACCGATGGTATAGAAACAGCTTCGCTCTGGATAGACCCCTCTCAATTCCATTGGTAGTATGACTATGTGTCTATGGAAGTCCGAATGAGGGTAGGTGTATTTGGTCTTAACCCTGAGACTTGCACCGCTAATACTTGCGACAATCAATATACTTTGGTTTTAGGTTGTCCAGGGCTTTAACAGGTTCTGTGTACGCCTCTGCTGGGTCTATTGAGAATCGTAGTGTGTTGGGTATGATGTCAAGACGAAAGTATCACTCCAGTCATAGTGGAGATGATGGTCACGTAGGATACGGAACTGGTTCTCTTATGTACTGCAGTCATCGGGTTAGTATGACTAGGTCATAGTTATCAGATTATAGAGAGTAGTTACTAGAGATCTGATATGTGCTTCGTACGGGGCTGACACAATTCCAGCCTTAGGCCTAGCGTGTGACATCCGATACTGGATCGTAATACGTAATACTACATATACTACGCCTGATATAGATCACTTATTCCTATAAGGATATTTATGGAGAATTGGGTAGGCATGGCGCTTTGCTAGAAGCCAACATTGTCTTGTAAATCGGTAAAAACGTAGTACTAGGTACTTACGTGTTCGGATAGTCCGATGACCGAATGTACTGGCAATATATCCGGGGATCTCATGGGTCGCTTCCCGAAGATTCACCGATGACGTATGACTCGCACTTTATTAATCTGGGATTAATTACGGAGATATTTTATTTGGGATAAAATATTAATTAAAGAGAGAGAACGATTAATTTGGAATTAATCGATAAAATAATATATTCGATATATTATACGAAATTGGATTTCGACGAGGAATTAAAATTAGATTTTAATTCGGGCAAACGAGTTGATTTAGAATTAATTCGTTAGCGATGTGAATAGTGATTTTGCTAGGCATAATTATTTAATTACGTTGCTACGGAAAATTCGTTAATTCGGAATTAGCGAACCCGAGCCCGGGAGTGATTGCGGGCGCACTCGCATTGCGAATTTAAGTACGGCTAATAAGTCACATAAAGCGTCAAATCATTAGTCACATCAAGTGTCAAATCACTTGTCACTTTGAGTGATGTGACAATTTATCACTTGATTGATTGATAGAAGTTATTGGGAAAGCTTTAATTGGCTTGACTTTTGGAAAGCATATTTGGTAAATGGTTTTTGGAAAATCATTTAAGAGTATTATATACACAAAATCAAAACACACAACAACTCTCTCATTCTCTTTTCTCCATCTTCACGCCCAAGGGCTTTTTTTCTTCTTCCTTCACTGGTTTCACCGTGAGCCAAGGAGAAGCTAAGGAATTTTTGTGGCAAAAATTCCTAAGTGCTAGCACACTTATGAGTCTTGCGAAGGTGATAGGGAACCGCACCCGTGAGCATGGAATTCACACACATAGCTTGGAGCTTGGACGAATCACCATTGCCGAATTTTGAAGGACAAAATCTGCACTCTGCCGTGAGCTTCTAAGGAGGGCAGAAAAGTTTTTGTTCTTCATCGTATCGCTCAACCGCTCAATGTAAGTATTCCGCAACTTCTTCGAGTATTCACATGTATGTTTCTTGCTTGATAATCGATCCTCGGGACCGTAGAACTCCAACATCCCGATGGCTATAGCATTTGAGAGTACTAGTTCTGTATCCTGCGTGATCATCATCTCCATATGACTGAAGTGATACTTCCATCTTGACATCACACCCAATACACTACGATTCTCAGTATACCCAAAATTGGCATACACAGAACCTGTTAAAGCCCCCGGACGACCAAAACCAAAGTATACTGATTGTCGCAAGTATTAGGGATGCAAGTCTCAGGTTAAGACCAAATACACCTACCCTGATTCAGATTCCCATAGACACCTAGTCATACTACTAATGGGATTCTGAAGGGTCTATCCAGAGCGAAGCTGTTTCTGTACCATCGGCAAACAGAACCTCTTATTACACTTGCATGAGTATCTAATACCCAAATATATGATAACTATGTCGTTAAACTTCCATAACGTACACAGGTGTAATACTAGCCTATTCCGCATTATTGATGTCCAGTCTCGATAATACTACGACTAGGGATATTTAATGATTAAACCGTTGTGGATTAATATTGTCTTATATCTTATTAATCTGGTACTAATCATATGGACTTTTATCATTTTATATCCAGGTAATCCAATTACTAATGATAAAATATCAATTTCCTTTGTCATATAGTTAATTTGTACAACACTATGCTCTATACAAATAGTGATGCTATGAGTCGTAATTGTCCAACAATTGTTTGTCGATTTTATTATGAGGTTTTATTCAGTTTATTTGTATTCTTTTGAGTTTAATTCTTCTTGATTGCTGGCCATAATTGAAGATGATGAATGTTTAGAATCTATCACTTGAGAGAGGGGATTTTGAATGGATCTAGAGAATATGACCTAGGTGTAGCCACTGCATTTTTGCATATAAGTCCCGATGATGAGTCTTGTATGGAGACACTACCTCTTTAATTGTGGAAGCCGCGGGAAACGGACGTCGGAAGGGAAGAGTCAAGAATTGACACATTGTTGGATTTAATTCGTTGGATTAGCTTCAGACTCGCTTGTTGGACCTCCGTTTCAAAGCACACCCTTAGCCCAAACCCCCGTAAGACACAAACAATGCCCACATATCTCTAAAACCAAACACCAAGCCCAATCCAAAATAATTAAACATTTAAAATGCATGTCACAAATTAAATCAAATCCAAATAAATTAAACTTAAATTAAATTCCCAAATTAAAAGATCCAAATTAAATTCCATAAATAATATTCCTAATTAAAATAAATCACCTTCCTAATTAAAGAAATCATTTCCTTGTAACACACTAATTAAAAGATATCCCCCTAATTACACAATCTCTCTTTCCTACCCAAATAAGGATAACCCTTTTCCTACCATTATAAAAGAGCACATACACAACACATTAAACCCTGGCTCCTCTAATTCAACTCACGGCAAAAGAATATTCCAAACCCTTTCACTCACGAACCCTCTCATCATACGCCCAGCCTCCACAAATTCATGGCCTCACCACTTCACCTCACTGCCTAAACAGCTCACAAAAACGTCACAGCCCACATCGCCCTCAACACAGCCTCACGCCAATCATAGCTTCACGCATCAGTTCGCTCAACACACAGCCACGTTTAGCCTTCGCCCTTAGCAACAGCAATCAACGCCCCCTACGTCCACACCACAATAGCCACGCAACTGCCCCACATCGCTATCAAACCAGCCTAGTCCAGCCGCAAACCTCGCCTAAACTCCACGCCCAAACTGCTCACTGACAAACCCTATGCACCGCGCGCGTACTGGCCACTAAACTATCCAATTTGCCGCACAAATAGCCCCTGAAACTGTCCAGAAAGTGTCTCAAAAACTGCCCAAAACAGTCCCCAAATTAACCTAAAACAGTGTCCAGAAAATACCCTTAAAACAGCAGCGAAACGGAGTGAAAAACGGCAGCCCAAACAGTGAAACAGCAAGAAAAAATGTTAGATTAGTGAACCAGAAAAGTTGCGGAGCAACAACCCTTCCGACGGCGGTGTAACGCGCTTTCGAGAGACGACAAAAGAGGTTAGACCTGAGGGCACCTTTTTATTTATTATCTTTCGTTTATTTTGTTTATTTTAAAAATATTATCGCATGAGAGTCGTTTGAGGCATGATGTGATTGTTGGATGAGCGGATATGTGTTCCCTTTTGTGGTATATAGGATGGAAACTCGGACGTAAATTCTATAGCCGAATCCAAATGGACGGTAGTGCGATTTGTACTCGGGATACAACGCCACGTACCACTTAAGAGACACATATTTCGTCTCATCCAAACTTGTGTGTGAGCATGTTGTAGTTCGTAGGTTATTTATTTGTTATTAAAGCATGATTTAGCTTAGTTTGTTATTTATTTTCAAAGCATGATTACGTTATTTTAGGCATGATATTTGTTTAGTTTATGGTTATGTTTAAATTTCTATTTGTTTATTTTGGTTTAATGGTTCAATGTGCTCATTGTGTGATATTGTGTGTTTGCCGTTTAAAGACTTACTTTCAAGAATGCAAACTTAGATTATGAGTTCTTTTGATGAATACGAACTAGACATAGGTTACCCTTGAGCATATATGTTGAGTAGATTCGGTTAGTTTATTGCACAAATCATATCATCACAAGTGACATAAGTAAGGGACCATTCCGAACCCAACAGTTTGAGGTCTTCCCTTGCGAGGGGTGAGTGCGTCCTTAAATCTCATTTTCCCGGGTCACATCGGGTGGCGACTCCATGTTATTTCTCCGGTTTAGTTCCCCCGAGGGCTATTCAATACCTCCAACTAGGCCGTAAGCCTAGAATAGCGTCGCCGATTTCTGTGTCCTACACTAGGATTTTATAGAGTTCGAGAGAATTTGTATTTCTTTGAAGTCGTTAATATAAAATCACAAAGCGTAATGATTTGTTAACTATTAGATTTTTATAGAGATATCGAAGTCTATAGTTAATGATATTTTCACTAAGTACTCGAGAGAGAGAGTGGATATTTTAGGAGTCTTGACTTATAAACAATATAACTGAACAAGGATTAATTGGCATGACAAATACATAGGTGACAGCTAAGTGAAATCATGATCCAGAATCTCTATCGTATTAGTTCCTCCTATATAATTATTTTTATAGTTATTTATTAAAATCTTTATTATTAATTTTCTAAATAAAGTTAGGATTATCAATTGTAGTACTAAGTGCGAGTTAACGCAATCCTTGTGGGTTCGACACTCTTCACTCATATTTATACTAAAACTTGACACCGTACACTTGCGGTACGATATAAAATATCACAACTATGTGTAGGCACTGCATTTTTGCATATAAGTCCCGATGATGAGTCTTGTATGGAGACACTACCTCTTTAATTGTGGAAGCCGCGGGAAACAGACGTCGGAAGGGAAGAGTCAAGAATTGACACATTGTTGGATTTAATTCGTTGGATTAGCTTCGGACTCGCTTGTCGGACCTCCGTTTCAAAGCACACCCTTTGTCCAAACCCCCGTAAGACACAAACCATGCCCACATATCCCTAAAACAACACACCAAGCCCAATCCAAAATAATTAAAACATTTAAAATGCATGTCACAAATTAAATCAAATACAATTAAATTAAACTTAAATTAAATTCCCAAATTAAATTCCATAAATAACATTCCTAATTAAAATAAATCACCTTCCTAATTAAAGAAATCATTTCCTTGTAACACACTAATTAAAAGATATCCCCCTAAATACACAATCTCTCTTTCCTACCCAAATAAGGATAACCCTTTCCCACCATTATAAAAGAGCATATACACAACACATTAAACCCTGGCTACTCTCATTCAACTCACGGCAAAAGAATATTTCAAACCCTTTCACTCACGAACCCTCTCATCACACGCCCAGCTTCCACAAATTCATGTCCTCACCGCTTCACCTCACTGCCTAAACAGCTCACAAACACGTCACAGCCCACATCGCTCTCAACACAGCCTCACGCCAATCACAGCTTCACGCATCAGTTCGCTCAACACACAGTCACGTTTAGCCTTCGCCCTTAGGAACAGCAATCAATGCCCCCTACATCCACACCACAACAGCCACGCAACTGCCCCCACATCGCCATCAAACCAGCCTAGTCCAGCCGAGAACCTCGCCTAAAATCCACGCCCAAACTCCTCACTGACCAGCCCCCTGCACCGCGCACGTACTGGCCACTAAACAGTCCAGTTTGCCGCACAAATAGCCCCAGAAACTGTCCCAAAAATTGACCAAAATAGTCTCCAAATTAACCCAAAATAGTGACCAGAAAATACCCTTAAAATAGCAGCGAAACAGAGTGAAAACAGCAGCCCAAACAGCGAAACAGCGAGAGAAAAAATGTTGAATTAGTGAACCAGAAAAGTTGTGGAGCAACAACCCTTCCGACGGCCATGTAACGCGCTTTGAGAGACGACAAAAGAGGTTAGACCTGAGGGCACCTTTTTATTTATTATATTTCGTTTATTTTAAAAATATTATCGCATGAGAGTCGTTTGAGGCATGATGTGATTGTTGGATGAGCGGAATATGTGTTCCCTTTTGTGGTATATAGGATGGAAACCCAGACGTAAATTCTGTAGCCGAATCAGACTGGATGGTAGTGCGGTTTGTACTCGGGATACAGCGCCATGTACCACTTAAGAGACACTTATTTCGTCTCATCCAAACTTGTGTGTGAACATGTTGTAGTTCGTAGGTTATTTATTTGTTATTAAAGCATGATTTAGCTTAGTTTGTTATTTATTTTCAAAGCATGATTACGTTATTTTAGGCATGACATTTTGTTTAGTTTATGATTATGTTTAAATTGCTATTTGTTTATTTTGGTTTAATGGTTCAATATGCTCATTGTGTGATATTATGTGTTTGCCGTTTAAACACTTACTTTCAAGCATGCAAACTTAGATTAGAAGTTATTTTGATGAATACGAATTAGACATAGGTTACCCTTGAGCATATATGTTGAGTAGATTCGGTTAGTTTATTGCACAAATCATATCATCAGAAGTGACATAAGTAAGGGACCATTCCGAACCCAACGGTTTGAGGTCTTCCCTTGCGAGGGGTGAGTGCGGCCTTAAATCTCATTTTCCCGGGTCACATCGGGTGGCGACTCCATGTTATTTCTCCGGTTTAGTTCCCCCGCGGGCTATTCCGTACCCCCAACTAGGCCGCGAGCCTAGAACAGCGTCGCCGATTTCTGTGTCCTACACTAGGATTTTATAGAGTTCGAGAGAATTTGTATTCCTTTGAAGTCGTTAATATAGAATCACAAAGCGTAATGATTTGTTAACTATTAGATTTTTATAGAGATATCGAAGTCTATAGTTGATGATATTTTCACTAAGCACTCGAGAGAGGGAGTGGATATTTTAGGAGTCTTGACTTATAAACAATATTACTGAACAAGGATTAATTGGCATGACAAATACATAGGTGACAACTAAGTGAAATCAGGATCTAGAATCTCTATCGTATTAGTTACTCCCATATAATTATTTTTATATTTATTTATTAAAATCTTTATTATTTATTTTCTAAATAAAGTTAAGATTATCAATTGTAGTACTAAGTGCGAGTTTTAACGCAATCCCTGTGGGTTCGACACTCTTCACTCATATTTATACTAAAACTTGACAGCGTACACTTACGGTAAGATATAAAATATCACAACTAGGTGTAGGCACTGCAATTTTGCATATAAGTCTCGATGATGAGTCTTGTATGGAGACACTACTTCTTTAATTGTGGAAGCCGGGGAAACGGACGTCGGAAGGGAAGTGTCAAGAATTGACACATTGTTGGATTTAATTCGTTGGATTAGCTTCGGACTCGCTTGTTGGACCTCCGTTTCAAAGCACACCCTTAGCCCAAACACCGTAAGACACAAACCATGCCCACATATCCCTAAAAACCACACACCAAGCCCAATCCAAAATAATTAAAACATTTAAAATGCATGTCACAATTTAAATCAAATCCAATTAAATTAAACTTAAATTAAATTCCCAAATTAAAAGATCCAAATTAAATTCCATAAATAACATTCCTAATTAAAATAAATCATCTTCCTAATTAAAGAAATCATTTCCTTGTAACACACTAATTAAAAGATATCCCCATAATTACACAATCTCCCTTTCCTACCCAAATAAGGATAACCATTTTCCCACCATTATAAAAAAGCACATACACAACACATTCAACCCTGGCTCCTCTCATTCAAATCACGACAAAAGAATATTCCAAACCCTTTCACTCACGAACCCTCTCATCACACGCCCAGCCTCCATAAATTCATGTCCTCATCGCTTCACCTCACTGCCTAAACAGCTCACAAACACGTCACAGCCCACATCGCTCTCAACACAGCCTCACGCCAATCACAGCTTCACGCATCAGTTCGCTCAACACACAGCCACGTTTAGCCTTCGCCCTTAGCAACATCAATCAATGCCCCTATGTCAACACCACAATAGCCACGCAACTGCCCCCACATCGCCATCAAACCAGCCTAGTCCAGCCGCAAACCTCGCCTAAACTCAACGCCCAAACTGCTTACTGACCAGCCCCCTGCACCACGCGCGTACTGGCCACTAAACTGTCCAGTTTGCCGCACAAATAGCCCCTAAAACTGTCCAGAAACTGTCCCAAAAACTACCCAAAACAGTCCCCAAATTAACCCAAAATAGTGACCAGAAAATACCCTTAAAACAGCAGCGAATAGGAGTGAAAACAGCAGCCCAAACAGCGAAACAGCGAGAAAAAATGTTGGATTAGTGAACCAGAAAAGTTGCGGAGCAACAACCCTTCCGACGGCCGTTGTAACGCGCATTCGAGAGACGACAAAAGAGGTTAGACCTGAGGGCACCTTTTTATTTATTATCTTTCGTTTATTTTGTTTATTTTAAAAATATTATCGCATGAGAGTCGTTTGAGGCATGATGTGATTGTTGGATGAGCGGAATATGTGTTCCCTTTTGTGGTATATAGGATGGAAACCCGGACGTAAATTCTGTAGCCGAATCCGAATGGACGGTAGTGCGGTTTGTACTCGGGATACAACGCCACGTACCACTTAAGAGACACGTATTTCATCTCATCCAAACTTGTGTGTGAGCATGTTGTAGTTCGTAGGTTATTTATTTGTTGTTAAAGCATGATTTAGCTTAGTTTGTTATTTATTTTCAAAGTATGATTTAGTTATTTTAGGCATGATATTTTGTTTAGTTTATGATTATGTTTAAATTGCTATTTGTTTATTTTGGTTTAATGGTTCAATGTGCTCATTGTGTGATATTGTGTGTTTGTTGTTTAAAGACTTACTTTCAAGCATGTAAACTTAGATTAGGAGTTATTTGATGAATACGAACTAGACATAGATTACCTTTGAGCATATATGTTGAGTAGATTCTGTTAGTTTATTGCACAAATCATATCATCAGAAGTGACATAAGTAAGGGACCATTCCGAACCCAACGGTTTGAGGTCTTCCATTGCGAGGGGTGAGTGCGGCCTTAAATCTCATTTTCCCGGGTCACACCGGGTGGCGACTCCATGTTATTTCTCCGGTTTAGTTCCCCCACGGGCTATTCCGTACCCCCAACTAGGCCGCGAGCCTAGAACAGCGTCGCCGATTTCTGTGTCCTACAGTAGGATTTTATAGAGTTCGAGAGAATTTGTATTCCTTTGAAGTCGTTAATATAGAATCACAAAGCGTAATGATTTGTTAACTATTAGATTTTTATAGAGATATCGAAGTCTATAGTTGATGATATTTTCACTAAGCACTCGAGAGAGGGAGTGGATATTTTAGGAGTCTTGACTTATAAATAATATAACTGAACAAGGATTAATTGGCATGACAAATACATAGGTGACAGCTAAGTGAAATCAGGATCCAGAATCTCTATCGTATTAGTTCCTCCTATATAATTATTTTTATATTTATTTATTAAAATATTTATTATTTATTTTCTAAATAAAGTTAGGATTATCAATTGTAGTACTAAGTGCGAGTTAACGCAATCCCTGTGGGTTGGACACTCTTCACTCATATTTATACTAAAACTTGACACCGTACACTTGCGGTACGATATAAAATATCACAACAAGTTTTTGGCACCATTGTCGGGGATTGTTTGTTTAATCACATTACACTACTACCAAGTAATCTTAGCTTTAATTTAGATTTTTATCTTTTATCTTTTATTTTGTTTATTGATTTTTTTTCTTTTGGTGCTTCAGTGAATGCGAAAATCTGTAAGTCTCGACTCGCTCCTATTTGATCCTGAAATAGAAAGAACCGCAAGAAGACTAGAAAATGAAAATTGAACAAGAAGCAATGGCAGCTGAAAACATAGAGAACAACCCACACCAGGTGGCAATCAGAGATCACTTCAAACCAGTCATTGATGATACCTATTCTGGGATTGCCCATCAACCAATCAACGCCAACAATTTTGAGCTAAAACCTGTATTGATTAACATGGTACAAAGAAATCAGTTTGGGGGTTCAGTTGTAGAGGATCCTAACTTGCACTTAAGAATGTTCCTAGAGATCGCAGATACTATAAAGATGAATGGCGAGAGTAAAGAGGCTATCAGGCTACGCTTATTCTCATTCTCCTTACGGGATAAAGCATGGGACTGGCTTCATTTGATACAGGCGGGGAGTGTCATTACATGGCAGGATATGGCCACAAAATTTCTTGAGAGGTTTTTTCCACCAGCTAAATCAGCTCAACTGAGGGTAGAGATCAGTATATTTAAGCAGCTGGAGACTGAGACTTTGTATGAAGTTTGATAGCGATTTAATGATCTATTACGAAGATGCCCACAACACGATTATGCAGACTGGGTCCAGATTCAATTGTTCTATTATGGGATGAATGGTTCGAATACGATTGTGGTTGATGCAGCAGCTGGGGGAACTCTATTCAAGAAATCAGCAGAGGACGCCTACAATCTGTTAGAAGAAATGGCCATTAACCATTTTCAATGGCCAAGTGAACGCGCTACGGTGACCAAAGTGGCTGGAATATATGAAGTGGACCCTTTTGTAGCACTTACAGCTCAAATTTCCACCATATCTACTCAAGTAGCAGCCCTGAAAAATCCACGAGTACCATCAATTGAATCAGCGGCGGCTACAAATATGCAGTTATTGGAAGGAAACTTGAACTTTGAACAAGTCCAATATGTGATCAATCGTAACTTTAATAGCTATAGAGGAAATCATGTGCCTAATCGTTATCATCTAAACATGTCATATGGTAATACAGAGAATGCCTTGCAGCCTTCATCTGGTTTTGAATATCAAAGAGCTGAGCAGAAATCTTCCTTAGAAAATTTCATGAGCATGTTTATTGCTCATACCTCAGCGAGGTTTGAGAAGAACGAGTCAAGGTTAGACAATATAGAGACACACATGGAAAATATCAAGGCAACAATAAAATCATTAGAAACACATAATGGGCAGATTACTTCCACCATGACCAAGCAGCAGTAAGGGGTATTTGGATAAACTGCCACAGCTACCAAGCTATCTTTTTCATGTCAAAGCAGTCAGTGGATACAAAAGAAAAAGCTACCATGACCACCAATTGGGTGGTTGCGTCTGGCTGAAGACGTTAAACTTAGCGCTAGCGGGGAGGCAACTATTGCATTTATTTTATTATTATTTTCTTTATTTTTAATTTTTATTTTACTGTGTGCTATTTGTTTATTTATTCGTTTTACGTGCTATTTATATAGGTAGCACGAGACACACAATGCCCGCGCAACCAAATTCTAACCAATAGGAGCCTGATCAACTCCATACACGGTAGTGTTGTTCCTTAATCTGGTTTCTTTATATTTATCTTACATTGAGGATATTGCAAGTTTTAAGTTTGGGGGTGTGTCATGTTGTTTACTTGTTATTTATTTGTTTAAGTAAAAAATTAAAAATTATTATTTTTTAATCCTAGATAGTAAAGCATAAATCCTACAATGATACTGTTTGTTTATGGGTGAATTTTTAGAAACGATAAGTGCCCTATTTACTTTTATCTGATGCCTTGAGTAGTTGATCTATGTTAGACTCGTAAGCACTCAATTATAGGTTTTTAGCAGTGAAAACTTAAGTAGTTGACAAAGTGACTAGTTGAAGAAATTGCATGTCGATGAATGACTGTTTGCTTAGATGTCTATCTTGATTTGCTAGTGTTATGATGTATGGTATAGATAGAAATAAAATAAAAAAGTCTCTAAAGAAAGAAAATAAACCACCTATAACTGATAAGCGTGAAGCTACCCATGGGCGAGTATTAAGACCACCATGAGGAGAAGTGCTACCTTAAGGGATATGTGTGTTGATGAAAAAAATTTTGAAAAAAAAGGGTGCAAAAAGAGAAGTAAAAAGAGAGCATAAAGGACAAAAAGAAAAATCATACCATACTGAGCACAAAATATAGCAATTACAGAGCTTAATTGAGATATCTAGGTTGGTTTGACCCATCGATCTGAATTTTTAAACAAAATCATTAAGTTGGCTTACTTAGGAATCAAGATGTGAATGAACCTTTACACACATACATTGTGAGTCTAGCTTAGATGATTTACTCAAGAATTTGGATTTGAGTCGCATTGCGTACTTTGAAGGTTCTCTAATTTCATTTATAAGCTTTCTTTAAGGATAATTATATGCGTAACTATCGGGACTATGCTTTTGTTATTTTTATATTTTTACATGATTGTGTGTGAATGACATTTAGAGGTGTCTTCTCTGTAAGCCCTCACGAGACTATAACTCGTCTACTAGGGCCACCTAGGGGTTTAAAGGTTTGTTACATACACTAAATGTAATCGTGATCCCTACGAAAGTGGCTTAGTTAATTTAGTTATTTTTATTTGTTTATTTATATTTAGTTTTGTATTTTGTCTTTTGCTCGTGACTAGCATCTCCGCAATGGGGGTGTTACAAATATGATATCAGAGCATGGTATTCGGGTCCGTGACTGCAGTAGGAGGGTGATAGTGTCTTATATGTGTGGTATGACCTAGGTACCCATATATAAGGGGCTACTCTCCAATATCCTTGATCATTTAGTATGTCTACACTTACCATATTATATCATATCTCATAGAGATAAGTGAGCCTAACCATAGATAATTTTCCAACAAGAGCTAGAAACAAGATATATGAATATTTTTCATGGTGTCGATTTGCGTTAAAAAATTAGCTACATCATTTTTTGGGAAATGAATAGGTAGAAGCTGAAATGTTCAGAAACAATGATAGAAAAATAATATCTTAGAAGTATAATAGTTATCATATACAAGAAATTAAGTAAGTTATATAGTAGCCTTAGTATTGGAAAAATGCCATGGTTTAGAGGTATCGACATACTAGTAGTAGAATTGAAGTTTATTATGAAACCTAAAGCACAGTAGTGCTCCCAACTTCCTAATTGTTGATACTGCGTTGATGATTCTGCGTCGTTACGCGGGCTACAGTGATGACATCAGTAATGATGCATGTCGGCAGGCTTTATAATTATGGTAGTCGCATTGCAAATGATGTTGCATGCCGCGACGCCGGAACACAAAATTTCCCAATTTGCTCTTTTTGATATGAATTTCACCGTTTTAGCCCCGATTCAATTTTGGTGAGTTCTGAAACTTTATTTATCTGTAAAATAACGTAAAAACATAAAATTATTCACAAAACTTGAGAAACTAAACAAAATATCAAGTAAAGGATATGGTAAATACTGATATATTTATCTCTTATCAGTCACACTAACTGCGAAGCTGATATAAGGTCTAGTACATAAAATGGCATACATGATGTTGCCCAAACACGAAGCATAAGGCTGATTAGCCATTCTAATCTTCTCATCTTCTGTTATAAGACACATCTTCTTAGAAATATGTAGGCCATGTCCGAACGGTATATTTGTTGTCTTACAGTTACCAAAATTATATCGTTCTAAGATCTTATCTATGTATGTTGACTAAGATAACCAATAAGCTTCCTTTCTCTATCCCTATAGAATTTTATGCCTAAGACATAAGCAGCTTCTCCATGGTCCTTAATGGAGAAATTCTTACCGAGGTAAGATTTGACGCCCTGTATTATCCCGATATCATTCCTAATGATCAGGATGTCATCAACATAGAGAACTAAAAATACCATCATACTCCCACTGACCTTCTAATATACATAGGATTCTTCTGAATTCCTGAGAAAACTAGACAATTTGATTATCTTGTCGAATCGAAGATCCCAAATTTGTGAAGCTTGTTTAAGTCCATAAATGGACTTCTTAAGCTTACATATCATGCCCGAGTTTTCGCTGGATACAAAACCCTCAAACTATTCCATATAGATTTCTTCATCAAGAAATCCATTTAGAAAAGTCGTTTCCATATCCATCTACCAAATCTCATAATCACGATAAGCAATAATAAATAATAAAATCCTAATAGACTTTAGCATCACTATTGACGAAAAAATTTCATCGTAGTCGACATCAGGTCGTTGCGTGTAACTTTTAGCTTCTAGTCGGGCCTTAAAGGTTTCAACCTTTTCGTCAGGCCAGCGCTTCCTCTTGTAAACCCATTTACAACAGATAGGAATAATTCCTTAAAGAAGCTGAACCAAGTCTCACACTTGATTCAGATGCATAAATTCTAACTCTGATTTCATGGCCTTTTTTCCAATTCACATAGTCGATGTAACATCCCTAATCCGAAGATGTTACCGACAGAGAATATGTCGTACTATCTCTCTGAGCCTCTAAATCTGGGAGAACTGCTAATCTTATTTCATAAATAAACTCATGCATGGGATCATTGCCCAACTCATCAACAGAAATGCATAACACTTTTAGTGCTAAGTACTCAATTTTATTCGACATTACAACTCTGATAGTGGCCACCTATAATGCACTACATATGAAATCTTTATTATACAACATGTATGTTAAATTACTTTTATTGCCTCTGACTGAACTAAACTCTGACTCTGGCTTGACTTTGTGGACCGAACACCCCAGTGACTGCCATCAGTATCCATCCTCTCGAGCTAGTCCTCCAAGTAAACCTACAAAACAAAGAAACTGGGAGTGGGGGGATTAGATCATTTGAACGATCTAAGTGAGTGAATAGGTTAAATATGAAACTGAAATGCTTAATTAAAGTCTCATAGTTCTGAAGTCAAAAATCACTTTAAGAAACCTAAATCTTCTGAAAAATCTTTTCAATTTAGAAAACTCTTAATCCTTTTCTGTAAAACTAAGCTTTCTTAAAAATTCTTTCATAACTCTTGTCCATTTCGAAAATCATGTATCTAGAAAACTTATCTCTGAAAATTCATTTTTGAAAAAATTATTTCTGAAAATCTTTTTCTGTAAATCTGTTTCTGAAAACTATTACTAAAATATCTGTTCTCTGAAAAACCGAACGTATGAGGTGTTACATATCACCGTCCCCCATATGCCAAACTAGAGCCAGGAGTGCAAATCCATGATATTGGGGCATTACATATTGACGTCCCCTAAAGCATGCCACTACATGTCCCTGAAACTAGGGTCTAAGGGCGTTATGTATCGCCGTCCCCCTAACCCTAAAATCCGATGGTCTTGGGCGTTACGTATCGCTGTCCCCAAGCCACAATCTACAGTTGGGGGTACGGATCTATGCTACCCTCCATACTCTGAACCTAGGATTTAGGGGCTTCTGTCATCCCTAGTCCTAAACTGCATGTGGACACGATATCTGCATCCGTCAATTCCATATCTGAATCAAGTTACATACCGAGGTGGGTACTTGGCTAACGCCCTAAATACGAAAAAGAAAATCTGATATTTAAAACAACATAATGTAAAAAGATCAACTCAAGGAAAGAGTGCATACTTATTGATTTGGAGTCCGCTAGCATTACTTCACCTCACAGGAGGAATTTGTGGTTCATGCGATAACATTTTATAGGTAATTTAATTAGAATACAAATCATGGAATGTACTTCGAAATTATCATTGCTATAAGTTGATAAGAAACTCTAACGGTGGCCTCTAACATCTTAAGTTGTAATTGGAAGGGTTAAATCTGATTCTGGAAATTGGTCTCGTGTCGCGACACGAAACATTACGTGTCGTGATGCCCATAGGTTCAGACTTGAGGCAGAGCCTCTGCTTGCTATGCGTCGCAATGTTAAGCTTTAAGCATTGCAATGCCCACTCAATCAGACCTAGGCAGTGAGCTTCTGTTTGGTATGTGTCGTGACGCTGAGGTTTTAGCATCGCGATCAAGACTGATTTCAGGGCCAAGCTTCAACTCTTCAATGCCATTCCCAAGCAATCCTCATACCTTTAAGCTAACGCCAAAAAACACTTTTCCATCTTTAATATTGCTCAAAGCTCATCTTATCCCAAATCACCACCCAAACACACACTATCTCCTAGTATCATTAATTCACAATGTAATAATCCTCCAACATATTCCTACACATCAAGACTTCATATCAAGCTAATCTTATCAAAATACTTCTTAAAATGCATGCTAACAACTCATCTAAAGCCAATTATGCAATTATCATTACTAGGGTATCACAAGGTACGAATTGGGGCTTCATTTTCTTTGCCCAAAACTAAAATTAGAAGGAGTAAAAGGGAATAGAGAGCTTACTTTTCATGGGATATCACTAATTACTCCAAAAATATAGCATGAAAGGAAAATAAAATGAGAAATCATCATAAATACTCCTTCACATATTTTGGCTTGGAAAGGTGATGAATGAATAATGCTCTATTTATCGAACAAGAGCTAATTTTTGTGATGAAAAGAGTGGCCAAGATTGTGCCACCTCACCACATTATAGATCTCACCCGAATTTACTATAGTAGCCGCGGAAATCTCAATTTTTGACTTGTTTCCAATTCAAATTTGGGAAATATTTTCGAACGTAAAAGTTGTAGATCTCGATATTAGCTTTCCGACGATATAAAGTTCATAAAAATCGGAGATCGTATGAAAAGGTTATGCCCAAAATACTAAGGGCTGTTTCGGAGGGAACATAATACAATTTCATACCGAAATTTTCAAAGAATTTACCAATTGTTCTCAGAGTCATTCCATAAGTGTATATGTGTTCGAACATAATTTATATTATGTATCAAGCATCCTACAATGTAACAGTAGTCGAGATCACCGAATGTTACAGTCAATGTCCAACGTTGCTTCTCTAAAGGTAAAATGGTCAGTCTCTTAAACTAAGAGAACATCAAGACGCATTTCTTGTATCAAATACAAGTGTTGAGGAGGTTCAGATACCCTTTTGCACCTACAGAGTGTGGGTAATGAAGGTTCTTCATCTTCTTGAATTTCATATTCCTCAATCGGTTCGTTGGTCGTAGGTTGTACTTCATCAAGTTCAACCTGTCTATGATTAACTCTTTTAGTCAAAAATTCAACCTTTACAAATTTTTCAAAGCGAGCTACGAATACATTTTGAAGGATATCCAACATATCTAAACTTTTTCCCTCGAGGTAAAAGCTTATTCAGCCGAGCCACCCTGACGTATGCAACACAACCCCAAACCCTAACATAATGAAGATTTGATTTCCTACCGATCCATATCTGATATGGAGTCGTAGGAATATCTTTAGAAGGAATTTTTGATATGTTCCAGAATTGGTTTGGTTAGATTGGGGAATTTAGACCATTTGAAGGATTTGGAAGATTCTTTGGGTTTTGAAGCTTGGGCCATGCATGAGACTTTATATGAAGGCTTTATTATGTATAAGGCATGTATGGAATGTGTCTTGGTCATGTATGAGCTGCCTTGATTGATTTCCAGCTTAATTTCCGAACGGTGCATTTGTAGTGGTGGGATTTACGTAGCCTTCGTAATTTGTTCGTAACATTTTCATCTGATTTTGGTGATGCAAGTTGTATTGGAAAGAGTACGCGTGGGGCTACAACTTTGTAGTTTATATTAAAGTCTGGTTCGGACTCCTTCTAGGACAAAATACAGAAGAAAGTTATCCATACAACTATTATGTTTCATATTTTTAAGGTTATGTGATGTTTAAGTGACGGGCTGAACTTTAATTAAAATAGAAATCCCATGTATGAAATTTTAAAGTATTTTATTTGTTATTGGATTTCTTTTACTAGGGTTTTATTATATTTGGGTAGAATTATGGTTAGCCACCAATTTAAAGGGGCATTATTCATTGTAATTGATAATTAATTAATAACATTTTTTTTACAAAACAAGATGACTTGTGTCATCTTGAGGGAGTGGATTCTTCCTTGGTTCTACGGAATAAAAGGTTATCAATGTGTGGCAAATGTTGTGGCGATGTATCGCTATTCAAGATTCTCCAAATAGATAAAGAAAGGTTCTTAAGGGTAAGGTTCCTTAAGGGTTGGACTTCATCTTCGAAGGATTTGATTCTTAACAAAATCAAGATTTGCGGTTCTTGGGCTTACAATACAAAGAGGAGTTTGTTTGGCTTGTTCCAGGTAGGTTCTTATCATTTGGTATCAGAGCACACAGCTCCAAGGTCAAGATTTCCTCTATTTTTATCATTTTATGAAGTCTTTATATTTCTTTTTCGTCTATTCTAATTTCAATTTTTTTTTTATTTTCTTTCTTTCTCTCATGTTTATGACTACATCTTGGATGTTATTATAATGTTCTTTCATGGTAATAGCATGTAGGATTCAATTCTTGGAGTTTCGAGTGAATTACGGTCAAAATTGTATGTAATTTTTTGATCAGTTCGGTCAGAATTTTTCAGCCACGTACTAAATTTAAAAAGATTGTAACTTTTGATCAATAAAGCGTTATGATGAGCGGAAAATATATCAATATTTATCACCTCTTTAACTTAATATTTTACATAGTTTCTCAAGTTTTATGAATGTTTTGATGTGTTTTTATTTATTTTGCAGATAAATAAAGTATCGAGACTCAATAGAATCAACTTGAGGCTAGAACAATGAAAATCGGACAAAAAATGGGCAAAAATGAAATTTCACAGCATGCGTCGCGACGCCGGGTAAAATCAACACTGAAAGTAATCTGCTGACACGCCTCTTTAACTGTGCAACGTGTAGCGACGCGCAACATCCTACGCGTCACGACGCCCAATCATTTAGCCTACACGAGTCTTCCAACTATCTTGTAGTGATGTGCAAGACCTTGCACGTTGAGACGCGCAGAGCAGAATTTTTCCTATAAATTGAAGCTGATTTCATTTTCCAATTCATACTCTTCTTGGTTCCTTTCTAAAGAATTTGGGATTGTATCTTGTTTGTATTTAATATCTATATTTTAATTATGTATTTTTATTTTTAAAATATTAGTTTGTGTGTTTTTATTTTCTTTATGTTTAGTAATTAATTTCGCTGGGGGAAAGGGTGAAACCTTCAATATGATAATCTAGGTTAATCTCAATTATATTATAATATATGAATTATGATCTAATAATCTGGATTAATTAATGGTAAGACTATGTTATGCCCAATATGGCTGGTTTATATAACAACTTGATTTACCGCCTATATGGCCGGTTTTACTGGACTAAATTTATTATTGCCTATATGGCTGGTTTATTATGATTAAACATTATTTGTCCCCGAGAAAACATAACTGGGTAATAATGTTAATTTATATATTATAAAAAGTGAGATTCCTGTATTTGAAATATTAAAAGTGGATCCCCTAACCCCCTGCACTTTATTTTTAATCTAGGGAAATAATGAAGCACAATATTCATGAGTTTCATAATTGATTTTCTTTATATAATGTCTGATACTTTAGCTTGTTTATTGAATCTTAACCTAAATACTTCTTGTTGCCTGATCACCAATAAGATTGATGTGGCAAACTTAAAATGAACTTGACGAAGGGATTTTAGGTTTGAGCCTTAGATTCAATAGCTCACGATCTCACCTTAGGGATTTCCTTCTAGAATAGACATTTACTTGTCAGGCGTGGGTAGCCATAATTGGAACTTAAACTTAATGGAATTTAGAGTTTCTTAATTAACATAGACAGATAGTTAATTTGGTTACTTTGGATATTTGCATTTGACCAGACTTTTGCATATCTTCATATTCCAAGTTAACAAACTAATATATTACACATGTATAGAAGAATCAATTCATCTTTAGAATAATATTGGCGGATTCACAACTCTATATGTTTTCTTTATTATTAATTTCTTTTATTTTTATTTTGTATTTTTATTTATTTTTTGTTAAATCCATATATCAACCAACAATAATCCCTTCTTACCCCAATTAGATACCTGTAAATAAGTAGAATCAATAATTAACATCGTGGAAACTAAGTCCTCATGGGATCGATATTTTTATACTACTTAAGCGATACGTGCGCTTGCGTAACATATGTATTTACCACCGATCAAGTTTTTGACGCCGTTGCTGGGGACTTATTTTTTGCTTGCGTTATTAATTTTGAAGCTATTTACTTTACTTATATCTAATTTTCTTTATTTTTTATCTTTCATTTTTATTTACTTATTTATTTTCAGGTGGTTGAAAATGGATCTCTATAGGGCGATGGAAGCAATAAGATCTTTAAGAGGTGAATATACATCCAATATGAGGGAGACACGGTCCGATTTTCTAAGGCCTGTTGTCTAGCCCAACAACTATCCATGGATTTCAGAGCTAATCAACACAAAATTTGCTTAGCCATTTCAAAACACAATGATTAGAAATGAGATATGTGATGGTAACCACCCTAGTGATCATTGCATATATAACTACAATTCAAGATGGCAGAGCTATCAGAGACCTTCATATACAGAACCAATATAATTTTCAGTAAACCATATTGTCAATCTTATCCATCTCAACCTATGATCTTCCTCAAGAACCAGAACTATTAGAGGAAGAACGGTTGATTGACATGCTCGAGACGCGAAAGGAATGGTTGACTGACATGCTCAAGAAACATGAAGCTAAGTTGGATGCAATCTTTCAGAGTCAATCCATAACTTTACAAAGGCTGACAGATTAAGTTAGACAATTAACTGAGAATTAGTGCTCCACACCTCAATGAGCATTTTTAGGTGACACTGAAGAAACCTTAGAGAACCAAGCTAACAACCTAATCGAGACAAAGGATGAGTAGTATCAAGAGTTAAAGGTATCAATTCAGGAGCCCGAAAATGCAGAATCTCAAATTAATCTGGATAATTATTTGGTCGTTGAGTGCATCTGTGGGGAGAAACATGTAGTAAAGCAGCATGTACCATCCAAACCAATAAATGAGGATGAAGGCCTACAATAGACATATCTCTGCATCCTTAGATTGATACTCGATGAGCATGCATTGCGTAGATGTCTGATGAAGAGCTAAACGAAGAAATGTTAACATACATCTGTGAAGAAAGGTGGAACAAGATGCAGGACAAAGGGAATAGCAAGTGTGTGAGCATATTGAAAATCTCATGACACCAAAGGACACGTCACAACATTGAAGAGTAAACAATGAAGACACTGCCTAGAAGCTTGACAGAATAGCGTAACCATTCAAATTCAAGCACCATACTAGACCTCATGATATACTGTTGTTCCTTTCACAGACCACTGGAGTTTCAAAGTTTAAGAAGGCGGCACGAGCACTGAATAGAACAAAATCCTATTTGCCACCTTATTTTTGGAAAACGCACTGGAAATGCAACACACATGGCATTGTCCTTTCCAGGAAATCCAAAACCACGCTGAATCCTCATTGAAGGATGGTCTTCAGTCAAGTCTGGCTGAAGACGTTAAAATTAACGCTAGCGGGGAGGCAACCCTTGTAAAATTTTTATTTTTATTTTCACATTTTGGGTTCACATATTGTAGAGCTTTTTATTATAATTTTTTGTATTATTTTTATAGGAAAAAGTACAGACAGAGCACTTAAGGCAAAGCAAACTAGTGAAATCGGGGTTATCAAGGAATAATGATTGATAAAATCGTGAAGATAAAAATTCAATTCATTAGAGATGGCATGATTAAGGAGTCAACTCTTGAGATGCATCCTAGTGGATATGTTCATCGAACGATTTTAATTTTACATATAAGATTCTATAAAAAAAAAATTAAAAATTTATGCGTTGCGACACAACTAGACCATTTCGCGATGCATGAAAACCAGAATGTGGCCTTTTTCTATGCCTTCAGCGTCGCGATGCGCACCATTATGGGTCGTGACGCAACTGCAATTAGATGCCATAAAACAACAACCCACAAACATTTTCTCTTCATTTTCTTTTATTTCCTTCGTCTTCTTCATCCCTTACTCTCACCAAATCTCACCAAATCTCTCAAAAACCACTTCAAAATCCACCAAACACATAAAGCATTCTCCAAATCGCACAGCTACTCCTCCATTTCGCTTGGGAAATTTGGATTTTGGGAACATTTTCAAATATCAGGTTCTCACTCGAAATTTTTTATTTTTCTTCTTTGGTTTTACTATTTTGGTGAGAATATTGATCGGTGGTAAACACAAACATAACGCAATCGCATGTATTGCTCAAGTAGTATAAAAATATTGATCCCATGAGAACTTAATTTCTACTGTTGTTATTAATTATTGATTCTATTTATTTACAGGTATATAATATAAATTTATATTATATTATCATCCGATCATAAACGCGATATCCTGATTAAATCAGATTTTAATTAATTCCAACCGACTATAAAGGCGATATCCAATTAAGTCAGGTTAAAATTAATTTAATTAAGTCCAACCAACCAATAAGGCAGTATCCAATTAAGTCAGCTTTTAAAATAATTTATATATTATAATTCAATGGAGATTAATCTAAATTATCATAGTAAAAGTTTCACCATTCCCCCAGCAGAAATTAACGACAAAACATAAAATAAAAATAAAATAAACAAACTATTATTACTACTAATAAAAATACATTACTATAAATATATACAAACAAGATACAATCCTTAAATCCTTATTAGTAACTTTAAGGAAATAATGAATTTGGAAAATGAAATCAGCTTTTATTTATTGGTAAAATTCGGTCTTGCGAGTCGTGAAGCAGAAGGCTTATGCGTCGCGATGTGCGTTATTTCTGACACGTGTACGTGATTTTTACAAGATGGTGATACGTGACACGCGATTGTTGGCAAACAGAATTATTGGCTCGGTATCATAATGCGTAAAGGCTTGGTGTCGCGACACTGACGTCATGATGACATAAGTGATGACGCGTGTCGGCAGACATAATTATTATGTTGACGTCATGATTACGCGATGATGACGCACGTGAAGACGCACATGAGGATGTGGTGATGACGTGTGTCGGCAGATCAATAATTATGTTGACATCATGATGAAGCGTGTCGGCGTCATAGTAATAGAAGCGCGTTGCGACACAGAGAGATTGTACGTCGTGACGCGTGAACAGTGAATTTATATTTTTGTCTTTTTATCCATTTTTCATCGTTTTAGCCCCAAGTTGCTTCCATTGAATCCCAAAACTTTATTTATCTGCAAAACAAACAAAAACACATCAAAACGTTCATAAAACCCGAGAAATCATACAAAATATAAGGTCAAAATGGCGGTAAATAATGATATATTTTCCGCCTATCACACTCCCAAACCTAAAATTTTGCTAATCCTCGAGCAAAAGAAACAAAAAATGAAATAAACAACTAAAACTAAGTTAATCTAAGCAACTTTGTAGGGATCATGGTTTCATTTGGTGTATGCAACAAGCCTTTAAACCCCTAGGTTTCCCTAGTATATGAGTTGTAGTCTCGTGAGGGCTTATAGTTACGATACCCACAAACATCGATTACGTGCACATGTAATCACACAAAAAAATAAAAGAAAGAAATAAAAGAAAAGAAAGTAATAGCCATATATACAATGTCCTTAAATAATGTCTAGCAAAAAAATTAAAGGAACCTTCGAAATGCATACTACAACTAAAATTCTTTCGTTTGAATAAAGCATCTAAATCAGACTCTTAGTGTGTGTGTTAATAGTTCAACAAACAGCTTCGATTCTAAGTTATTAACTAGGTGAGTTTGTCTCAATTCTCAGTATTTGATGGGTCAAACCAACCTGAATATCTAAAATTGTTATGTCTGCTACAAAATGGTTAAAGTGCGGTATGAGATTTTTTTTAATCATCATATAGCACATCATAAATAAATGTAGACAGAAACAGATAATCAAGCAAACGGTCATTCATTAACCTCTGATTATTTCAACTAGTCACTTTGTCAATTCCTTATTATCTAACTACTACCGAATATTTTTTTAGTGCATATGAGTCTAACCTAGATATTAGGCTCAAAGTCTAGGATAATATATATATATATATATATATATATATATATATGCTATTTGAATAAAGCATGCAAAAATTAAAACACGCAATCATACAAGACACATGACATGTAAGGAATCAAAACATGTAGGAAAGAAAAAATAACGGATAAAATAAATAAAAATAAACATCCTCACCCCTAAACTTAAACCTAGCATTATCCCCAATGAGTTCAAAATAAAAGAAAGATAATGGAACAATAGTACCGTGGTTAAATCATTCCTCAGCCTCGTCATCATCGATATCATCCCCTGGATAGACTGTAATTTGATCATCACTCAATCCTTGATGGTGTGCCATTCTTTGAAGCAGTTGAACAATGAAATTGACGTGAGATTCCAATCGATCTATGTGTTGTGTTAGAAATGAGATCGCGATGGTCATTGCACTGGCTGAGGTTGCTTTTGTGGCTGTACAGGTGCTGATGGGGAACTGTCATGTGCAGGCCTCTCTGCTTGGAGTCGTTGAATAATTAGAGTGGTCAATGCAGTGGGTGGCTACATTGTTTCTTCCCTATAGTCCATGGGCACCCTGGCCAGCGTGAATAGGTTTGTAATTAAGCTGCAGTATAGCAGGCCAATTTGTGTAGAACGTGTTGCCTAAACTATATTGGTCGATATCAACCCACCCACATCCATGGTATGACCCTCCAATAGAGAGTATAATATGATCATCCGATCTTTGGTTACATTGGTGATATGGGTGACTGGCAGCAATGTGCGGGTCAGGAAATGAAACCAAACCCTGGCATCTAGCTTAAGATATCGTGAGCATATCTTCAAATATTCCCAGCTGCTACTCATATCCTATACAGCATTGGGGATGCAAAGTGTTTGTGTTAGAAAAGTCATATCTAGATGCTTCATGGCTGTTGTGCAACCCATAATACTTATTAGTTATTGATCTATCAAACGTCACATGTTGACGTCTAACTAACACCTGGTACGCTTGATGCTCATAAGCATTGGCATAAAACTCACAGACGACGGGTATACAGGCTGGGTTAGGCTATTGGCAAAGCTTATGCCAGTTCCTGTTGGCGATAATTCTATCTATTTGGGGTTAATGTCAAAACCCATCTCCATAATTGAGACTTTTTATCCCATCCCCTTTTCATATTGATGCTCAGCAATTACTGACATAAATTTTGTAGCATCGTAACTCGATCCGGATGCCGCTGAGGTTCGCGCTCTCTTATGGGCCATTTTTTAAAAAAACAAACTTCAACAGAGTTTCCCCTAATTTTCAAGAATTCCAAAATTTTCACCTTAAAATTTCTAACACTTTAACAATTAATAATTTAACCACAAAATTCGCCCCCAAAACTATGAATTTGCCAATAGCAACTGCCATAAACACACATCCACAACTCCAAAATTTTAAGAACAAACACACGATTTTTTTCACAACCACAACTCCAAATGTTTCACAAATAACACAAAAAAATTCAATGAAAAAATGAGAAAGAAAGAAAATGGAACCTGAGATTTCGCAAGTTGTGTCCCAAATTCGAGTGATTTTCACGAAAATAGATGATGATTGAGTCCCGAATCCAAGCTTTACACTCGTAAATGAGGGTTGGGTTTTTTTTGGGAAGTGATTTCGTGGATTTTAATGAGTTTGGCTGAGGGATTTTGGCGAGTTGAAGGACAGATTTATGGAGGAAGTTGAGAGAAAATGAAGAAAATGGAGATGAGATATGAAGAAAATGATTGGCGGCTAATGTTTTTAGATCTGGAATCTTGTGCATGTCGCGACACGCAGCGTATTTTACGTAGCGATGCGACTCTCTAAAAATTAGGGTTTGTTCACATGTTCGGTAATCGCATTGCGAATCGCAAGGTCTTCTACATTGCGGAGCTATTTTTCTTTTTTTTTTGGCCAAAATACGAATCCGTCAAACATATCCACTAAGATACGTATGAATTTGGATGGGAGTGACATTCTGTCAAGCTTCTGGGCGGTGTCCTTTATGTGTACTCCCCAATACAGTGATGTTTCTTCTGAAGTCATGATATTGTCAATATGGTCAGACACTTGCTCTTATTTTTGCTCTACATCTTGTTCCATTTTAACGTCACAAATATATTTCAGCATTTCATCATTCAGCTCCTCATCTGTCATCTGTGAAATACATTCTCCATAAGTATCAACCTGAGGATGTAAAGATATCTTTGTTTGTAGGCCTTTATCCTATGGGGTTGGTATGAATGACTCGGGTAGCTCTTCTGCTTGTTTCTCCTCAAAATTGCAATCAGCGACCAAATAATTATCTAGATCAAATTGAGATTCTTCATGTTTGGGTTCCTAAACTGATACCTCTGACTCTTGATACTGCTCAACCTCTTCCCCTGTTAAGGTGTCGTCGTGAAATATTTGGTACTCGAAAGCTTAATTAGTGTCATCTAAAATTCTCCATAAGGTATGTAGCTCTGGAATTCTGATAATTGTCTCACTTGATTTGTCATTCATTGTATGGATGTCGCTTGACTTTGAAACATCTCAACCATGGCATCAATGTTAGCTTCATGTTCCTTGAGCATGTCCATCAACTGTCTAATCTATGATGGTTCTGGTTTTTAATAAAGATCATAGGTTGATGGTGGATAACATGGAATTATAGTTCAGTTAAATATGCTAGTTCTTTGTACCATGAAGGATTTTGATAGTTCTTCCACCCTGAATTATAGTTGTACATGCGATGATCGCTAGGGTGGTTACCATCACATATCTCACATGTTCGAAATGGTTGAGCAAATGTTGTGTAATTTCTCTCTGACATCCATAGATAGTGGTTAGGCTGGACAACAGGCATCAGAAAATTGGACTTTGTATCTTCACCTCGTAAAGCTCGTAATGCTTCCATCGCCAAATAGTGATCTATTTTCAAACACCTGAAAAAGAAAAAGAAAGAAATTAAATTACAAATAAAAGTAAAGAAAATTTGATAAAAGTAAAATAGATAGCTTTAGAATTAATAATGCAAGAAAAATAAGTCCCCGGCAACGGCGTCAAAAACTTGATCGGTGGTAAATACACATGTAATGCAAGCGTGCATATCGCTCAAGTAATATAAAAATATCGATCCCATGATGACTTAATTTCTATTGTTGTTATTAATTATTAATTCTATTTATTTATAGGTATCTAATTAGGGTGAGAATGGAATGATTGCTAATTGGTTGCACGAATGTGAATTTGCTAATTAAATAAAAATACATAATAAAAAAAAGGAAATTAATAATAAAGAAAACAAAAATTTAGGGTTGTGATTCCACACAATATTATTCTAATGATAAATTGATTCTCTTATATGTGTGTAATAAATCAGTTTGTTAACCTGGAACACTGAGATATGCAAAAGCCTCTTCCGATGGTCAGATGCAATACCCAAAGTAACCCAATTAACTATATTCCTATGTTAACTAAGTTACCTGAATTCATTAAGTTTAAGTTCCAATTGTGGCCACCCACGCCCGACAGGTATATGTCTATCCAGGAAGGAAATCTCCCTTAAATGAGATTATGAGCTATTGAATCTAAGGTTGAAACCTGAAATCTATTGTCCAAGTTCATTTTAAGTTTACCACATCAATCTTATTGCTGATCAGGCAACAAGAAACATTAAGTTTAAGATTCAATAAACAAACCTAATGCATTACCCATATTATAATTAAATCAATTATTAAACTTATGAATATTGTGTTTCATCACTTCCCTATATTAAAAATAAAATGATGGGGTTAGAAGATCCACCTTTACTATTTTAAATCTGGAAATCTCCCTTATTATAATATATAAATTTACATTATATTATCAATCGATCATAAAGATGGTATCCTGATTAAGTCAGATTTTAATTAATTCCAACCGACCATAAAGGCGGTATCCAATTAAGTTAGGTTCAAATAATTTAATTCAGTCCAACCGACCAGTAAGGTGGTATCTAATTAAGTCAGGTATTAAAATAATTTATATATTATAATTTAATAGAGATTAATCTGAATTATCATTATAAAAGTTTCACCATTCCCAGTAGAAATTAACTACAAAATATAAAATAAAGATAAAATAAATAAACTATTATTACTACTAATAAAAATACATTACTATAAATATATACAAACAATATACAATTATTAAATCCTTATTATGAACCTTAAGGAAAGTATGAATTTGGAAAATGAAATCAGCTTCGATTTATAGGCAAAATTCGACCTTGTGAGTGGCGAAACAAAAGGCTTGCACGTCGCGACGCGCGTTTATTTCTGACACGTGTACGTGACTTTAATGAGATATTGACACGTGGCACATGATTGTCGATGGACTGAATTATTGGCTCGGTGTTGCGACGCATGAAGGCTTGGCGTCGCGATGCTGATGTCATGATGACGTAAGTGATGACGGTGTCGGCACACTGAATTATTATGTTGATGTCATGATTACGCGATGTTGATGCACGTGATGATGCACGAGATGATGTGGTGATGACACATGTCGGTAGATCAATAATTGTGCTGACATCATGATGATGCTTGTCAGAAGCATAGTAATATAGGCACGTCACGACGTAGAGAGCTTGCTCGTCGCTATACGTGAATAATGAATTTCCATTTTTGCTATTTTTGTCTGTTTTTCATCGTTTTAGGCCCAAGTTGATTCCATTGAGTCTCAAAACTTTATTTATCTGCAAAACAAACAAAAACACATCAAAATGATCATAAAATCCGAGAAACCATACAAAATATAATGTCAAAGGGGTAGCAAATAGTGATATATTTTCCGCTCATCAAATATAATTTGTGGTTGTGGTTGTGAAATTTTGAAGTTTGGGGGCGAAGGGTTTTATAATTTTTGAAGTGTTAGGAGTGTTAGAAGTGTTGAAATTAAGGTGATAATTTGAGGAAAATCCTTAGAAATAGAGGAGGTGTTGCCAAAATTTTTAAAACCTTATAATTGAAATGGCCCATAAGAGAACCCAAATCAAAGCGGCTGCTGGATAAAGCTATGATGCCGAAAATATTTTATCGACAGCCACTGAATGGGGAAATGAAAAATGGATGGGATAAAAAGTCTCAATAATTTAGAGGGGTTTTGACATTGACCTTGGACATTTTTCCCAGATAGATAGAATTTTCTCCGCCTGTCATTGGCATAAGCTTTGCCGGTAACCTTCCCCCGCATGCATTTCTATGGTTAGAGAGTTTTACATCAATGCTTACGAGCATCAAACGTATCAGGATTTGGTTCGAGGGCAACAAGTTTCATTTGACAGGTCAACAATCAGTATTATGGGTTGCTAGACATGGAATGGGATGAATACACGACAACCATTGAACATCTTGACATGACCCATTTCATACAAATACTTTGCATCCCCAATGTTGTCTGGGATATAAGCAGTAGTGGGGAACATTTAACGATGATTTTTAGATATTTGAAACTAGATGCTCGGGTATGGTTCCATTTTTTTACAAACACTCTCCTTCCCAGCTCCCACATTACAAAAGTCACGACGGACCAGATGATTTTATTGTACTTTGTTCTTGAGGGACATATTATTGATGTAGGTAGATCGATATATAGCAACATTATTTGGGCAGCACACCCTGCACAGGTTGGCTTACTCTAATGCAGCCTGATTACCAACCTATGTACAGCAGTTGGGGTGCCCATAGACCTAATGGAAGAGTCGAAGCAACCCACTACTACATTATCCACTAGAATTATACAGCAACTTCAAGTAGAGAGGCTAGCACCAGCCAGTTCCTCATCAGCACCTGCAGTGACATAATAGCAACCTCGACGCGTTTGGAGATCATTACAGCCCCGCTCCCTAACAAAGCGCGTAGAATGGGTGTAATCTCGCATCGATTTCATTGCTCAACTGCTTCAACAAATGGTACGTCATCAGGGAATGAGCAACAATCAGATTCTTATATATCCAGACTATTCAGAGGACGACAACGAGGACGATGACAGGGCTGAGGCTTGAATCACCATGGTAATTTTGTTCCTTTATCTTTATTTTATTTTATAACACAATGGGGACAATGCTAGATTTAGGTTTGGGGATGGGATCGCATGTTTATTGTTTGCTCTGTTATGTTTCTTTTCTGCATGTTCTCTTTCCTACATGTTCTCTTTTTGCATGTTTGAATTTTTGCATGTCATATTTATTAAAAACAATGAAAAAAAGTTTAATGATGAGGTTGTTTGTCTTAGTAAAACGTTCTAGGAAATGATAAATGCTAATTTCACTTTTATCCTATACTTTGAGCATAATACCTAGGTCAGACTCATATGCACTATAAAATAGTTCTGTAGCAGTTAGATAGTAAGGAATTGACAAAGTGACTAGTTGAAATAATCGGTGGATGGTAAATGACCGTTTGCCTGAATATCTATTTCAGTTTGCATTTATTTATGATATGCAGTGTGATGATGATGATATATATAAAAAAAAAAAACCAAGCTCATACTTTGTAACCGGACATCTTGTCTGGACAACAGTGATTGTTCACGTTAAATGGTACGGCTTGAGTTAGTTAGATAAAAAATAACCTTCCACTTAGTAACCAGACATCTTGCCTTGTAAGTATGATTGTTCGCGTCAAAAGGTAAAGCTTAAAAAAAATCTCATACCACATTTTAGGCATATTATAGCAGACATAATAATTTTTAGATTGTCAGGTTGGTTTGACCCATCAACTACTGAAAATTGAGACAAACTCACCTAGTTGTAGTATGCATTTTGAAGGTTCCTTTAACTTGTTTGCTAGACATTCTCTAAGGACATTGTATATATAGTTATTATTTTTGTTTATTTCTTTTGCTTATTCTGTTTTTCATTTATGTGTGATTGCATGTGCATGTAATTGACGTTTGTGGGTATCGTCACTATAAACCTTCACGAGACTATAACTCTTCTATTAGGGACACCTAGGGGTTTAAAAGCTTGTTGCATACGCTAAATGCAATCGTGATCCCTACGAAAGTGGCTTAGATTAATTTAGTTTTAGTTTTTTATTTCATTTGTTTATGTTTATTTTGCTCGAGGACTAACAAAATTTTAGGATTGGGGATGTGATGAGCGAAAAATATATAAATATTTACCGCCCCTTTAACTTAATATTTCGTATAATTTCTCGAGTTTTATGAACCTTTTTTTGTGTTTTTATTTATTTTGCAGATAAATAGAGTATTGGGACTCAATGGAATCAACTCGGGGCTAAAACGATGAAAAACAGACAAAAAATTGTCAAAAATGAAATTTCACAGCATGCGTCGCGACGTGTAGGACTTCACGCGTCACGACGCCGGGTCAAATCAGCACCGAAAGTAATCTACTGACATGCATCTTTAACTCTACAACAAGTCGCGACGCGCAATATCCTACACATCATGACGCCCAAGCATTCCGCGTACACATGACTTCCAGCTGGCATGTCGCGACGCGCAGACCCGAATTTTGCCTATAAATTGTAGCTGATTTCATTTTCCAATTCATACTCTTCTTGGTTCGTTTCTAATAAATTAAGGATTGTATCTTGTTTGTATTTAATTTAATTTATTTTAATTATGTATTTTTATTTTTAGTAATATTAGTTTGTGTGTTTTTTATTTTATTTATGTTTAGTAATTAATTTCCACTGGGAGAAATGGTGAAACCTTTAATATGATAATCTAGGTTAATCTCCCTTTTATTATAATATGAGATTCCTAGATTTGAAATATTAAAAGTAGATCCCCTAACCCCAATATTTTATTTTTAATCTGGGGAAATGATGAAGCACCATATTCACAAGTTTCATAATTGATTTTCTTTATATAATGTGTGATACTTTAGCTTGTTTATTCAATATTGACCTTAATGCTTCTTGTTGTCTGATCACCAATAAGATTGATGTGGTAAATCTAAAATTAACTTGACGAAGGGATTTTAGGTTTCAGCCTTAAATTCAACAGCTCACTATCTCACCTTAGGGATTTCCTTACACGATAGACATGTACATGTCGGCATGGGTAGCCATAATTGGAACTTGAACTTAATGAATTCAAAGTTTCTTATTTAGCATAGACATATAGTTAATTGGGTTACTTTGGATGTTTGCATTTGACCATCGATAGAGGCTTTTGCATATCTTCGTGTTCCTGTTTACAAACTAATAAATTAACATGTATATAAGAATCAATTCATCTTTAGAATAATATTGAGCGGATTCACAACCCTAGATATTTTCTTTATTATTAATTTCTTTTTATATTTTGTATTTGTATTTATTTATTTATTTAGTTAAATCCACATTCAACCAACAATAATCTCTTCTTATCCCAATTAGATACCTGTAAATAAGTAGCATCAATAATTAACATCGTAGAAATTAAGTTCTCGTGGGATTGATATTTTTATACTAATTGAACGATACGTGAGCTTGCGTAACGTGTGTGTTTATCACCAATCAAGTTACGAGACCAATAATATATCGATTTGCATGCAGTCAACGAGATCTAGTCAATAATGTTTAGTTGAAAGCAGTTTATTCTCATATCGAGTCCCAATTTTGGGTCCAAATATTAGTTACGATATTCCAGTTAGTTCAGTTTCTAGTTTCTAATTAGTTCTGAATCAGTTTGTTTGTTTAATTTGCATGCATAATTAGGATTTACAGAGTCATTAGAAAAAACTTAAATTCAAATTTGTGCAAGAAAAAAAAGTTCGATCAATTACCTTGTTTGTTAAGTTTTGCTAGGATTGCCTTAGTGTTCCTTAATCGAAACGGAATTTTTTGTTGAATTTTTCATTGAGTTTTGAATCTGATTTTTTTGTTTTGTTTTCAATCTCGTGTGATCTTTTTAATTTTTTTAGTCATATTTTTGGTCTTCTCTTTGTCTTTATCATTTTTTAGTCTTTTCTTCCTTCTTGAGTTTGTTTTGTCAAGATGCCAAGTGTGTTGATTGATATTATGGGGCAGCCAAGAGATAATATCTTTCGTACTAGAGTATTCATGAAAGACGAGGTGTGTAGTGTGATTATTGATAGGGAACATTGGGCTAATTGTTGGGTTTCTAAGGTGTCCCAAGATCAATTTAAGTAAGAAATAATGTGAATACAAAATGGAGAATAGCGGAAATATACTCACATTTATCGGATATAGGATGCGTTGATAACAAGACTTTTTCCTCTTTGAAATGCTCCAAGCTTCTCTTTGAAGTAGATCTCCAAGCTCCAAGCTTTAAGTGATTGAGATTCCAAGCTCAAGGGATTGGTTTCCTTAACACCTTTATATGATTCCTTTGGTGTGCTAGCATTTAGAAAAATTGCCAAAATTTTTCTTATTCTTCTTGAATTCGGCCAAGCCAAATTTTAAAGAGAAAAATGGAGCAATGCCGTGAGGGAGAGAGAGAGTGATGAAGTGGTGTTGTTGACTTGTTAATTTGATATTCAAAAAATCAAATGATATACCAAACATTTGGTATATGTCATTCAAGCCATCACTTGGAATGTAAATCAAGTTTACAACCACCCACCAAATTCCATCAACATAAAGTTGATTAAAATGACTAGGTGATGTGACATGTGATGTGACATGTGGGCCCCACTTGAATTCAAAATCCGAGTGGGCCCGCAAACACTCCCGGGCTCGGGTTCGTTAATTCTGAATTAACAAACTTTCGTTGCGACGTACATAAGAGAACCAGTTCCGTATCCTATATGATCATCATCTCCACTATGACTGAAGTGATACTTCCATCTCGACATCACACCCAATACACTACGATTTTCAATATACCCAAAAGAGGCGTACACAGAACCTGTTAAAGCCCTGGACGACCAAAAGGAAAGTATATTGATTGTCGCAAGTATTAGCGGTGCAAGTCTCAGGTTAAGACCAAATACACCTACCCTGATTCGGACTTCCATAGACATATAGTCATACTACCAATGGAATTCCGAGGGGTCTATCCAGAGCGAAGCTGTTTCCATACCATCGGTAAACACAACCTCCTATTACACTTGCATGAGTATCATATACCCAAATATATGAGAACTATGACGTTATGCCCTCACAACGCGCACAAGTGTAATACTAGTCTTTTTCGCATTATCGATGGCCATCTCGATAATACTTTGACTAGGGATATTTAATGATTAAACCTTCGTGGATTGATACTGTCTCATATCATCTCAATCCAGGAACTAATCATATGGACCTTTCATCATTTATATATCTCGGTGATCTAATCACAAATGATAAAAGAGCAATTTCCTTTGTCACATAGTTAATTTGTACAACAATACCATGATATGTACAAATAGTAACGCTATGGGTCATAACTGTCCAACAATCTCCCATTTGGCCTATAACCAATCACTCAAGTGTCTTACACCCGAACTATGTACGGTTCGCTCAAACTTCTGCTGAGAAAAGGCTTTCGTCAGCGGATTTGAATGATTATCATCTGATGCGATTTGTACGATCATCACATCGCCACGGTGCATGATCCAAACGAATCAGATGAATAGTTGAAGTATATATCTGGATCGTTGATGAGACCATTAATTCTTTAGCCTGCGTTGTAGCCTAGCTCAGTTGCTAACATAACTATATCTAATCTAATTAGATTTATTATCGACCCAAATGGCTTCTATTGCTGCCGTCAGCTGCAGCAATAACCCGCTTTTGTTGTTTATTCGGTAACAGTATCTTGCTTGGAAGATTTCTAGCTCACTGTTCCGTTGTTCAAACTTTATAGTATCGTTGTTACGACTTATAGTCATTTTATCGGTTTGGAAACTTGTAGCAGTGAACCCAGTCACTTCAAGTTCTCCTTCTCCATAGTTTAAGACAGCATCCTCAGTTCTCTAAGATACTAAGTAACCTCTTTATATACACAAGAATCATTTCGCTTTGAATTAAATCATATACCATTATGATTACATCAAAATGATAATTGCAAGAACTCAATGCTTGCTTCAATCCAAACATGGATCGAATAACCTACAAACCTTGTTTGCTTGTCATGTTACAACAAAACCATCAGGATGTTGTAAACATCCTCCAAAAGGTTTCCGTTTAAGGAAAGCGATTTTCTCGTTTAGCTATCATATTTCATAAATGAAACATGCAGCATTAGCAAGCATTGTCCAGATAGATATATCGTGGCAACAGGTAAAAGGTTTCATCGTAATCGACACAATGTTGATAACGATACTTTTTCACTAAAAGCCTAGCTTTATACGTTAGTATGTTGCCATCCATGTATGTCTTCCTTGAAGACTTATGTACTACCAATAGGCACAATGCCTTGTGGTACATCAACTAGTATCCAAACTTGGTTGATTTACATGGAATCCATTTCGGACATTATGGCACTTTCCCATAATAGGGAGTCGATACCTTGTATCACTTCCTCATACTTAGTCAGTTGGTATTCCTCAATAAGATTGACATCTTTATGAGGTGAGATCAGAAACTCATACCCCAGGTTGTTTTCTGACTCTCTCCGATCTACGCGGTTCTTGTGTATTTGAAGATTATTGGTATAGTTTCATCCCTGTTGAACTATTTGTGTTCCATTAAGGAATCGGTACCTGGAATAGTATTACTCCGATTTTCATCGAGTTTTACTATCCTCCCACTTACCACTGCATATCGGTATTCCTCTTAGGAAAACCGTATGGCGAGCAACAATTAAATTGTTCTCTTGTGAGTTGTATAAGTACTATACTTTGGTTTCCCTAGGATAACCTACAATTTAGGCACTTATCCGATTTGGGTTCTAGTTTGGTATCATCCAAACATATGCCTAGCATCCCAATCTTCAGGAATGAGAAACCCGGTTTTTTCCTGTTCATATCTAATATGAAATCTGTCTAATAGATTTTTATGGAACCTTATTCAAAATAAGTTATGCACTGTTTATGCGTATCCGTTGAAGGAAATGGTGACCGGCGTAAACACACACGTATAACGTAAGCGCACGTATCGTTCAAGTAGTATAAAAATATCGATCCCACGAGGACTTAATTCCTACTGTTGTTATTAATTATTGAATCTATTTATTTACAAATATCTAATTAAATAGAGAAGAGAATGCTTGTTTGATTGATTGAATGTGGTTTTGCACAATAATAAATAAATAAAAAGACAAAAGAAAATACTAAGGAAAATAACAAAAGACACAAAGATCTAGGGTTGTAATTTCTTTTAATATCATTTTAAAGATGAAGTGGTTATCTTACAGTTGGGTAATATATTGATTTATTAACCTGGAACACTAAATTATGTGTAAGCCTCTGTCGATGGTCAGACACAAATACCCAGTTTAACCCAATTAAACCATATGTCTATGTCAACCAAATTACCTGGATTCATTAAGATTAAGTTCCAATTATGGCTACCCCCACCTGACAGGTATATTCCTATCCTGTAAGGAAATCTATTAAAGGGTTATCTATCCTCAAGGAAGATCGTGGGCTATTGAGTCTAAGGCTGAAACCTAAAATCCCTATGTCTAGTTCATTTTAGATTTACCAGATCAATTTTATTAATGGCCAATTAATGAAAAAGCATTAAGATTAAGACTCAATAAATAAATCTTTATATTACCCAAACTATAATTTAACCCCTTATAAACCGGTGATATTAAAAGTCATCACAACTCTAGATAAATAATTTAGTTACACACATAATGCGGTAAAAAGATTTGTCAAATTAAGTCAAATTAAGTCCAACTGGCCATTAAGTCGGTAAAAAGATTTGTCCATGAACCTGCCATATAGGCGGTAAGAAAGTTTAATTACCAATCGACCAATCTGGTGGTATCCTTGATTAGTCAGGTTAAAACCAGATTAAAATGAATTACCAACCGACCAATATAGCGGTATCCTTTTTAAGTCAATATTTTAAATTGTGAATATATTATATTTAAGGGAGATTAATCTAAATAGCAATAGTAAAAGAATTACCTTTCACCCTAGCTGGGGAAGTTACCTCCTCATTACTGAAAAGTAAAAACTGAAAAATTAAAGAAAGAAAAGTATTGTGCGTAAAAGTAAATTGCGGAAAGTAAAAACTGAAAAGTAAAGAAAAGAAAGTGCGAAACTGAAAATTAATTACTGAAAACTAAAAATAAACAAACTAGATACAATCTTCTTATTTATTCATTAAGAATTTCAAAGAAGAAAGTATGAATTTTACAAATGAAATGGCTTGGTATTTATAGGCAAAATTTTGCCACCATCAAATCATCCATCAAATTCTCCACCAATCCATTATTAATTTCTCCACTAATTACTCCACCAAATCCATAATTGCTCCACTAATTGCTTATCTTGTTTGGTGTTGATTTGATAATTTTTATTAATTATTAATTAATTAATATTTTGCTTTGAAAATGATTGATAATGACTTTTAATAATTACACTCCACACACTTCTGGATGGTTCATCAATTTCGGTCATTAAATCATCAGAATTCGAAAATATTTTCTCTTTCAAAGTTGTAGAAATTTGAGTCTTCTTTAATCTGGAACTAAAATCAGCTCAATCCGATATATGAGTAAAACGTTATACCCAAAATACGACAGATGCGCAAAAATTAAATTTCCAAAACTGCACTTCGTCAAAACGCCCTTTCAAGTTTCCAATCTCCAAAATTAAAATATCAAGTCCAATAATTGCCATTAATTGACCCAAATTTCATCCTAAATGATTTCATTGAGTCCCATATTATTTTATCTGCAAAATAAACTAAAACACATCAAAACGTTCATCAAACCCGAGAAACTAAACAAAATATTAAGTAAAAGGGGCGGTAAATATTGATATATTTTCCGCTCATCACACTCCCAAACCTAACATTTTGCTAGTCCTCGAGCAAAACAACAAAATAAAATTAAAATTAAACTAAGCCATTTTCGTAGGGATCACAGTTGCATTTAGCATATGCAACAAGCCTTTAAAACCCCTAGGTGTCCCTAGTGGACGAGTTGTAGTCTCGTGAGGGTTTACAGCATGATACCCACAAACATTTTACAAAAGTAACAGGTAATAAAACTAATGCACACAAAAGCAAAAAGACAAGCGAAAAGAGAATAAAGATGTTAGTGACTAATCAGGTGAAACTTTTACTCCAAGTTACTAGTTGTTTTGTTTCATTCTAAATTACCGAATAAGTAAATTCTCCGATTATTTTTACCATTCTCCATATACACAGCCAACAAAATATTAATCAACTCATTTTTGCCCACAACAGTCATAAGTGCAGTTGATAAGAGAGTAATATTTTTGTCCTAAAGTTTTATCAGAATTCACACCTTTTTACAGCAATGGAATAATTTTTCTGATTTTTCTGATTTTTTCTTTGATTTTTCTCTATTTTTTATTTATATACAATATCTTCCATCTATGTAACGAGTGTTGGGTCGGTGGCTCCCAAACCAGTTGGTTTTAGGGCACCAGGTGTTAAGACACCCCTACGGACTTAATTACCCAGACTTCAGATATATATATTTTTTGCAGCATCTTTGATCCATGTAACGAGCTTTGGGCCAGTGACTCCCAAACCAGTTGGCTTTAGGGCACTAGGTGTTAAAACACCCTTACAGACTTAATAACACGGATCTCAGACGTTTTTTTTTTTTTTTTTTTACTCCATTGCTTTTTGAGATGCATTCTCCAATTAAACTAGAGCACTGAATATTACAAACTTTTCAATTTTAGCTCACGACCGTATGTTACTATGCATATTGATAATATCTGTCAACTGAGCATATAAAGATTCATTTTAGTCAGTTTTATGGAGAATTCACAAATTAAATAATTTTAAATGAAATAAACAAAAATTAACTTGTTTCAAAATAGGTTTGAGATACGTATCAGGAGTGGAAACTCCTTACTCAGCTATCTTTTACCAATTTCACCTTTTTAGTCAAAAATAAAAAACACAAAAACGCAAATTTTTTTTGTAATTTTTGAAAATTTTTCAATTTTTTTGTATTTTTCGAAAAATTTTGGACTAAAAATAAAAATAACACACAAACTAAAAAAAAAAAAAACAAAAAGTTACTGATCAACTAATTCCCTCCCCCAAACCTAAATGAGACATTGTCCCCAATGTCTTAAACAGTAGAAGAAGAGTTTAGAAGATAATACCTGGTTAGCAGAAATTCTACAGGAAATTAAAGGTTAAGATCCAGATTAACCCGACGCCTCTTACCACGATCGTCCTCAGACCAATTTATCTTTGAAATGATAGGGTCAACTTGTGGTTCATAGGCTATGAGTTGGTCTATTAGATCCGGAGCAGTTCTGGCAGTGAAGAGGAGTTCTTTCATAGGTTTTGACACGAACCCATTTCTCCGAGCATCATCAAGAAACACACAAAGAAAATCATAAAATCCATCAACATTAAACAGTCCAAGCGGTTTCTGGTGTATGTTCAGGTTCGCCCACGATAGAACTATAAAAATTTCCTCCAATATGCCCAAGCCACCTGGCAAAGCGATAAAAGCATCAGCACGGTTAATCATTTCTACCAGTCATTCAGACATACCTGGCACGATCAGTTCCTCTCTGTTTGATGAACCAATAAGATTTGCCTCTGCCAAAGGTTTTGGGATGATTCCCAAAACATGACTGCCTTCTTCCTGTACAGCCTTTGAAACGATCCCCATAAGTCCGAGATTTCCTCCACCATATATTAAGTGCATATTCCTTGCAGCTAAGACTCGACCCAATTCCTGTGCTACTTCTATGTATTGTGGCTTAGTACCAACACTACTACCGCAAAACACGCAGATGTTTTCAACTCGTCTTCTTGAAGTGGCTTCCAATTTTTTTTTTTTTTGTATTTCTTTTTCAACTCTGGATGCCTTCAAAAGTGCAATGACGGGCTGAACCTGAAAAAGGGTGAGTAATAATAGCACTAATATCTTCCAAATGACGATTGTTAGCTAAACAACAAAAGAGATCGTGAAAGGTCAAAAAGTCTGGATCCTGTCTACGAAAATAAAGATAATTACAATAGAAAAGCGAATCAAAGCAATAATTAAGGCAACGAAATTGTGTACGCAATACGCCACTCGCTTAGTATAAATTCATTAGGATGTGTCTCAAGATTTCATTCCTTATTCAGCCATCGCTAATGAATTGTTTCTCATCTTTGATTGCCAAACACAATTCCTTCTGTCTTAAAATGCTTCGTTTGTGCCTTTCCCTACAAAAATAACACACAAAATTAAAAAGTTCAGACAAAATATGAAAACAATTACAACAAATTGCATGGGTTGCCTCCCTGCTAGCGCTAAATTTTTCGTCTTCAGCCAGACGTGACTGAAATTCATCTGTTAAGGAGGTTTCAATGTCATTTTGGATGTCCGATTAAAGAAAATCCCGTGAGCGTTGCTTTTGAAGGGTCTCTTCCAACGGTAAAGTGGCAAAAAGAGTTTTGTCTCATTCAGTGCTCGTGCCACCTTTTTGATTCTTGTTACTCCAGTGGTTCCTGCAAAGAAAGAAAGAAAATCATGAGGTCTCGTATGATGCTTGACTTGGAATGGAAATTCCATTCTGTCAAGCTTCTGGTTGATATCTTTAATTTGTGCTCCCCAAAACAGCGATGTTTCTCCTGAATGCTCTGGATCTTTATTAAGGTCAGACATTTGCTCCTCCATTTGCTCTGTTTCTTGCTCCACCTTCTCTTCACATATGTATTTTAAAATTTCCATATTCAGCTCTTTATCTGTCATCTGTGAAATACATGTTTCAAAATTGTCAACCTGAGAATGAAAAGAAATGTCAGATTTTAAGTCTTCATCCTCTAATATGACTGGAATGGATGGTTCAGATAGATCTTCTTCAAACATCATGGTAAAGCATGCTCCAAGATCTTCATTTTGAGGATTGAAAGTTTGATCCTCCGTTGTTGGAGCAGTTGGTACAAAAAGATCAGCTTCATCTTCATTAGAATCTGAATAATAAAAGTCAAATTGAGACTTTGCTGGTTCTGGCTCCTGAACTGATACCTCTGGTTGTTGATACTGCTCAGCCTCCTCCTCTGTTAAGGTGTCATCGTGAACTGATTGGTACTCGAAGGCTTCATCCGTGTCATCTGAAACTGGTTCTTGAGGTATGTAGTTCTGGTTTTCTGTGAATTGTCTCATTTGATTTGTCATCCTCTGAATGAATTCTGATTGTCTCTGAATACTTTCCAATTGTTTCTGGCTTGTTTCAAGCATTGTATCCAACTTTTCTTTTTGTTTCTTGAACATATCTTCGAGCATATGTAGCAACTGATCTTCCTCTGATGGTTCTGGTTGTTGATGAAGATCATAGGTAGATGGTGGATGAGATGGAAAATATGACGGTTCTTCGTACCTTGAATGATTTTGATAATTTTGCCACCCTGGATGGTAGTTGTATTCGCAATAATCTCTATGGTGGTTACCATTACATATGTCACATCTCCCCATTGCGTTCTGTTGAGCAAATGTGGTATTGCTTAGTTCTGGCATCCAGTGATAATTGTTGGGCTGGACAACAGGCCTCAGAAAACCGGACTGTTGCTCCCAAATTTGGGGTGTATTTTCTAGTAAAGCTCGTGATCTCTCAATCTCCCATAAAGTTCCATTTTTTCAATCACCTGAAAATAGAAGAAAGAAATAAAAATTACAGATAAAAATAAAGAAAATTAGATACAAGTAAATTAGATAGCTTCAAAATTAACAACTCAAGAAATATAAGTCCCCGGCAACGGCGCCAAAAACTTGACCGGCGTAAACACACACGTATAACGCAAGCGCACGTATCGTTCAAGTAGCATAAAAATATCGATCCCACGAGGACTTAATTCCTACTGTTGTTATTAATTATTGAATCTATTTATTTACAATATCTAATTAAATAGAGAATAAAATGATTGTTTGATTGATTGAATGTGGTTTTGCACAATAAATAAATAAATAAAAAGGCAAAAGAAAATACTAAGGAAAATAACAAAAGACACAAAGATCTAGGGTTGTAATTTCTTTTAATATCATTTTAAAGATGAAGTGGTTATCTTACAGTTGGGTAATATATTGATTTATTAACCTGGAACACTAAATTATGTGTAAGCCTCTGTCGATGGTCAGACACAAATACCCAGTTTAACCCAATTAAACCATATGTCTATGTCAACCAAATTACCTGGATTCATTAAGATTAAGTTCCAATTATGGCTACCCCACCTGACAGGTATATTCCTATCCTGTAAGGAAATCTATTAAAGGGTTATCTATCCTCAAGGAAGATCGTGGGCTATTGAGTCTAAGGCTGAAACCTAAAATCCCTATGTCTAGTTCATTTTAGATTTACCAGATCATTTTATTAATGGCCAATTAATGAAAAAGCATTAAGATTAAGACTCAATAAATAAATCTTTATATTACCCAAACTATAATTTAACCCCTTATAAACCAGTGATATTAGAAGTCATCACAACCCTAGATAAATAATTTAGTTACAACACATAACTAGGGCTAGTAAAAACTTGAAAATAAAAGACATAAAGTAAAAATGCGGTAAAGTAATACTGAAAAGTAAATTACAAAAAATAAAATGCTAAGGTAAAAGAAATTACTTTACTACTACTAAGTTAGATATCTCCCATAATATAATATATAAACTTGTGATAACATTACCAACCAGCCATATAGGCGGTAACCTGATTAAGTCAAATTAAGTTCAACTGGCTATTAAGGCGGTAAAAATATTTGTCCATGAACCTGCCATATAGGCGGTAAGAAAGTTTAATTACCAACCGACCAATCTGGCGGTATCCTTGATTAGTCAGGTTAAAACCATATTAAAATGAATTACCAACCGACCAATATAGCGGTATCATTTTTAAGTCAATATTTTAAATAGTGAATATATTATATTTAAGGGAGATTAATCTAAATAGCAATAGTAAAAGAATTACCTTTCACCCTAGCTGGGGAAGTTACCTCCTCATTACTGAAAAGTAAAAACTGAAAAATAAAGAAAGAAAAGTACTGTGCGTAAAAGTAAATTGCGGAAAGTAAAAACTGAAAAGTAAAGAAAAGAAAGTGCGAAACTGAAAATTAATTACTGAAAACTAAAATAAACAAACTAGATACAATCTTCTTATTTATTTCTTTTAGAATTTCAAAGAAGAAAGTATGAATTTTACAAATGAAATGGCTTGGTATTTATAGGCAAAATTTTGCCACTATCAAATCATCCATCAAATTCTCCACCAAATCCATTATTAATTTCTCCACTAATTACTCCACCAAATCCATAATTGCTCCACTAATTGCTTATCTTGTTTGGTGTTGATTTGATAATTTTTATAAATTGTGTAGAATTAATATTTTGCTTTGAAAATGATTGATAATGACTTTTAATAATTACACTCCACACACTTCTGGATGGTTCATCAATTTCGGTCATGCAAGCATCAGAATTCGAAAATATTTTCTCTTTCAAAGTTGTATAACTTTGAGTCTTCTTTAATCTGGAACTAAAATCAGCTCAATCCGATATATGAGTAAAACGTTATACCTAAAATACGACAGATGTGCAAAACTGGAATTTCCAAAACTGCACTTCGTCAAAACGCCCTTTCAAGTTTCCAGTCTCCAAAATTAAAATATCAAGTCCAATAATTGCCATTAATTGACCCAATTTCATCCTAAATGATTTCATTGAGTCCCATATTATTTTATCTGCAAAATAAACTAAAACACATCAAAACGTTCATCAAACCCGAGAAACTAAACAAAATATTAAGTAAAAGGGGCGGTAAATATTGATATATTTTCCGCTCATCAAATGGTTGCTCATAGCGAATCATGATTAACTTTATCATGTCCAACAACATTCGGTTTCTCAGTTCGGACACACCGTCAAATTGATGTGTTCCGGGAGGATTCCTCATTGAAAGAATACCATACTCTTTCAAGTATTTTAGAAACTTACTGCTTAAGTATATTCATCATGGTCTAACCGTGATGGTTTTATACTTTAGCTGATCTGTTTGTCTATTTCGTGTCGAAACTTTAAAAGTTTCCGATTCGTGTTTCAAAGGAAACACATAACCATAACGCGATGCCACATCCGTAAAGGTCACGAAATATTCACATCCACCTCTAGCCTAGCTAGATATGGGCCGACTTGCTTCACTATGAACTAGGGCTAACAAATCGGTGGCACTGGCACTTTTACCAAGTAAAGGTGTTTTAGGTACTTTGCCTAATAAACTAGATTCGTAGACATTATTTGAATAGAATCAAATCCGTCCTAGTACCAACTCTTCGAAAGTGTGGATATACGAGTCTTGTTTAATTGTGTCCCAGACAACAATGCCACAATTAAGTTTAATCTGCAACGGATTAAACACTGATATAGAGATAATGCTCATAGTCAAACTAGTTACATTATAACAGTTTCCTAATTTAAGTACACACCCGAAGGGTAGTTCCTAGACTTAGGTATCTACGGTTAAAACAGCGACTTTCGTCCCGTTTCCAATTCGCAGATTAATCTCAACTAAAGTCAGTATCCTGCTCATAGTAGATTCTGCACATCATTACATATTTATGTATCACACTAAGTATCTAAAATCCAATTTTAATACTAGTAGTGAACATATTTTATGACAAACATATTTGAAGTCAAAACCTTGCCCGTTCTTCAATTCCTTCATGTCTGCCTTGTCCATACGGCAGTCACGCTTCCGCGATCCCGTTTGCCACAATCTAGGCAGACATTTTGGGATATGTCCTTTTATCTTCCCAGAAGATTATAATGATTTTGCCTTTGCTCTTTTCCACACCCCAGAAGCCTATGGCCAAGCTTTGGCCTTGTAGAATGTCGAAATAAGATGCACCTTGCGCTTTTTGCGTTATTGCAAACTTTAGCTTTGTCTCCTTGAGCATAGCCATTAACTCTCCAAGAGTTTATTATTGCAATTTAGTAATTCTAAGATCTAAGAATAGATCTATGAAGATCCTTCAATTTCATTATCATACTATAAGGATCTAATCCTTAGTTCTGATTAAGAAATTAAGGAGTCTATTTGGCAAGCATAATGGATTAAGCAGTAAAGTTATCATCACATGAATCTTACAAAGATCGTGCTCTACTATTTGCTTAAATCCGGCTTAGGCTTAAGATGATATTTTATCAAATAAAGTAACTTATTAATTTTCAGGACTATCCTAAAGTTTTATTCCCAATTTGAAAATTAAAGTTGTTTAAATACATTTTCACCCAGGATTATGTTTTAAACATTAATCTTTCAAATTATCTTGATTCTAATAGTCCAACTATTTAATCAACGAATTTAGGTACTATTTATTATAATGATTACTATAGTCTAACTATATAATCAACTATAATTTAAATTCAATTATATTGATTACTATAATCCAATTATAAAATCCACTATAATTTAATTGTTAATTCAAATATATTGATTACTAGAATCTAATTATATAATCAACTATAAATGAAATAGTTTGAATACAGTCCAACTGTTTTAAAACAACGATTAAATATTAGTCCAACTAATATATTAATTATTTGACGAAAATTTGATTTGAGCGCGTATGGCAAGTAACTAAACGAATATTGCAAATTAATACTTGCCTCCCACTATTTTTCGGCGAGCCTCTAACCCTCTGTAGAGTACTCGGGAAACCTTGTTTCCTAGTGGGCTAGGATCCCGTTAAATAGCACACAATCTTGACTTTGGCCAACAAATTGTATGATAATTAACTAGGTAGATCTCTAACATCAATTGGATCCCATCCAATTCCTAGATCCAGTAGGTGGACATCCAAGTCCGAAACATATATCTTATATATGAGAATATATCCAATATATTGCCTAACCTTTTTCCTCTGAATCAACTAAGCCTTGGCTTTGGCACAACAAACTTAGTGATCCCAGTTAAGCGGAACCCATTAACCTTGGAAAGCTTCGTAATCAATGTCGATGGACAAGAAGTGATCTTGAATTTGGCCAACAAATCACAACTTGGACAAGACACCGATATGCTACAAAGCTCTCGTGATTCAAACACATCCTTGACGGACAAAGGCCTTGACTTTGGCCAACAAACCAATGCCAGTCTTGGATCTTAAGTAAGAATCACTCAATGGAAGGAAAAACGCTTAATATTATTTGAGGATTTTTCGCGTGTAATTGGCAACCAATTAATTATCTTTGTTAAGGTCTCATCATCATACACCCTTAAACATGCATTCTAAACACATAATAAGGCGCATATAAATAAATAATAATGATATACAGATGGATACTTAACACATTATTCCTAGAACAAATCTCTCCCTTTCATCTCTCCAGCTAGCACAAGTATTACTTCTACCCGTTACATAACACTTCTAAAGAAACCTCATTTACATTGAGGGGAATAGGTGAGAAGAGAAATACACAGAGTAAGGAGGTAATAGGTTGGACACGCAGGTCCAATTAATAAATTTTAAATTTATTACAACAATTTCCAAAATTGCCCCACCCATCTAATATCCATCCGATATACATTATTCATGCATCACAACCATGTATTCACACAAGCATGTTATCAATCAATCTAATCCAATTAATTAATCTGAATATTAATGACCATCCAATGTTCAAACAACGATTTGATTTTGCGCGAGTCCGACTCGTTTTGCGAATAAGTACTCAAAGTACGAATTCATGAATTAAATTAAACTACAACATTAAATCAATTTAATTTGTATTTAATACTAATTCATTTATTTAATTCCAAATTAAATACTACACTTTATTAATGAACCTTTACGACTTAGATTCTAAATCTAACTATTACCGGTCTCAAAGCCCTATTAACTTCCAATGTTAATTTAATTAAAGTCCAATGGGCTTTTAATTAATTTCTTAAGGCATGGACTTTTGGTCAACATGGGTCAAACCCAAATACCAAAGCCCATTTAAGGAATCACCCTTATTTGCCAAGAAACCAATTTAGGCCCATTAGGCCCAATTAAAATATTAAAGGTCCATTAAGTCATAATTGGACTTTATGAAAATGGTTTTGGGCCCAATTGGATCCAACCAATTTAGCCTAAACCAATCTTGGTACAACCAAGCCCAATAAGCCCAATTACAACTTTTAAAGCCCAATTTCCAAAATAGGCCCAATTAATTAAATTACCATATTCCAAATTTTATAACTTAATTAACCTAAAGTGTATACCATAATTAATTACCCAAATTAACATTTCCAAAACACAAATTTGTACAATTAATTATGCTCATTTTCATCAACTTATGTCCAACACAATTGAATCAAAAATCAAACCATTTCATGCTTACACAATCACGGCATTTTGAGGATTTTCGGTCCAATTATAAATTCAATCCAATTAAATCTACAATCAACATTTCCCATTTGATTTCAACTCATCCAATGAATCAAAAATCAAAAAATCACCATGACAATTAGGGTTCCAACTTTCGGCCAAGCCAACCAATTGGGGAAAAATTGATCCAATCAATATTTCATGAAATTGATCACATCCAACTTCAATTAAACATCATTCAATCATTTCTCAAATCATGCTCAAATTCAATTTACCCAATTTTAACCCTAAGTTCAAGTTTTATGCTCAACCTCGCTCTGATACCATTGTTGGGTTTCTTCGATCTAACCGGGATCGATTTAAGCAATGAAACTCATGTGAATACTCAACAAAGAATGGCGGAAACATACTTACATTGAACGACTTAGCGATGCGTTGAAAAAAATCCTTGTGCTCCTCCTAGAAGCTCTCGGTAGTGGGCTTTTGTTCTCCTCCAAAAATTCGGCCATGGTCTTCCATTGATGCTCCAAGCTCCAAGCTTTGGTTGATAATTCCATGCTCACGGGTGCGGTTCCCTATCACCTCCGCAAGACTCTTTATGTGCTAGCAATGGAAAGATTTGCCACAAATCTTCCTTCTTGTATTTGATCCATTCGGCCAAGCCAAATGGAAGAAAAGAGAGATGGCCATTCGGCCAAGGGAGAGAGAGAGAGAGATAATGTGTTTTGTTTTCTAAAAACATTATAAAAAAGCTTTACAAAAATTTTGGTATATCATTTCCAAAAGTCAAACCAAAATTTTGGAGCCAAAAATCTCATTTAATGCACACAACCACTTCTTTCATGAATAGTGATTGCATGTCAATCACTCAAAGTGACAAGACATCCATCACTTGAATGATGTGCGATGTGATGTGACGCGTGATGTGACTTATGGGCCGCACTTAAATTCGCAATGCGAGTGCGCCCGCAAACACTCTCGGGCTCGGGTTCGCTAATTCCAAATTAACGAATTTTCCGTTGTGACGTAATTAAATAATTATGCCTAGCAAAATCACTATTCATGTCGCTAACAAATTAATTCTAAATTAACTTGTTCGCCCGAATTAAAATCTAATTTTAATTCCGCGTCGAAATCTAATTTCATATAATATATCGAATATATTATTTTATCGATTAATTCCAAATTAATCGTTCTCTCTCTTTAAATGATATTTTATCCCAGATAAAATCTCTTTGTAATTAATCCCAGATTAATTTTCTCTCTCATCTAATTAATCCCAGATTAATAAAGTACGAGTCATACGTCATCGGTGAATCTTCGGGAAGCGACCCATGAGATCCCTGGATATGTATGCAGTAAATCCGATCGTCGGACTATCTGAACACGTATGTACCTAGTACTACGTTTTTACCGGTTTACAAGACAAGGTTGGCTTCTAGCAAAACGCCATGTCTACCCAATTCTCCAGAAATATCCTTAAAGGAATATATGATCTATATCAGGCGTAGTATACGTAGTATTGCGTATTATGATCTAGTATCAGATGTCACATGCTAGGCTTGGGGCTGGAATTGTGTCTGCCCCGTACGAAGCACATATCGGATCTCTGGTAACTAGTCTCTATAATCGGATAATCATGACCTAGTCATATTATCCCGATGATTGCAGTACATAAGAGAACCAGTTATGTATCCTATGTGATCATCATCTCCACTATGACTGAAGTGATACTTCCATCTCGACATCACACCCAATACACTATGATTCTCAATATACCCAGAAGAGGCGTACACAGAACCTGTTAAAACCCTGGACGACCAAAACGAAAGTATATTGATTGTCACAAGTATTAGCGGTGCAAGTCTCAGGTTAAGACCAAATACACCTATACTGATTCGGACTTCCATAGACACATAGTCATACTACCAATGGAATTCTGAGGGGTCTATCCAGAGCGAAGCTGTTTCCATACCATCGGTAAACACAACCTCCTATTACACTTGCATGAGTATCATATACCCAAATATATGATAACTATGTCGTTATGCCCTCACAACGCGCACAAGTGTAATACTAGTCTTTTACGTATTATCGATGTCCAATCTCGATAATACTCTGACTATGGATATTTAATGATTAAACCTTCGTGGATTGATACTGTCTCATATCATCTCAATCCAGGAACTAATCATATGGACCTTTCATCATTTATATATCTCGGTGATCTAATCACAAATGATAAAAGAGCAATTTCATTTGTCACATAGTTAATTTGTACAACAACACCATGATCTGTACAAATAGTGACGCTATGGGTCATAACTGTCCAACACGTCTTGTCAATACGGTTTATAGATAAATTTTCTACGACTATTCCGAGAACATGCCAAAGCTATGAGAATATAGTCGGTAGGAATTTATTTATACCGGATAAATATATAATATTAGGTAAATTCAAGCGAAATCGAAATCATGAACATGCCAAAGCTGTCAGGGTTACGGAAATATCTTGAATTTATCATTGACAAGTTTAACCTTGGTACACCTCATTGTGAATGTGCCAAAGCTATCACAACGAGAAACGATCAGGACCAAAGCTCAGGAGTCACTGGTGAGTGATTGACAATGAATTATCTACCTAATGAATATACATATGCGAGAATGTGTCAAAGTTGTGAGCTGAAATATATTCTTGGGGTCCAGTTTTCACTATTGTGTTTAATTTGATTATTGCATGTTATGTTTTTTGTTTGGGGATTATAGTTTTACATGAAATAATATGAGAGACATTTTTAGATTAAAAATCCATGATATATTTAATGCCTTTGATATAATAAGAAACTGTTTTGTCTGCTAATCATTTATTCGCTATCTATGTGATAGATTTGCGATGGCGGCTTCCTCGACCGACCCATTTGTTTGTATATTGGATACGAATAAGCTCAAAGGCTGTAACGACCGGTAGCTTTTACTACTGTATACAACTGTACTATTACGAAAGAGACGAAGGCACATAAAATAAATTATGTTGAGACTCAAATATACTCATGGAATGAATTTGGGGACAATCCGTAAATCCCTCAAAGTCCTAGGACGAGACTGTACAATGTTCCCCTATGGACAGCCCGTGGTATTTGGGGCGTATATTTTTCATACCAACTCCGATTGCTATGAATTTTATATCGTCGGAAATCTGAGATCGAGACCTATAACTTCTACGTTGAACGTTTATCCAAAATCGGATTAGAAATAGGTCAAAAAAACAAGTCAAAATTTCAGATGAATAATGATTTCGGGGTCAAATGGAAAAATCTCAAATTTTCTACACACTTCTACACTTTTCCCCAAACTTCCAAATATCATACAACCCCCACTATATAAAGGACTCATTATTAACTAATTCACAAAAATTAAAATGAAATGAAATGAAAAGAAAGAAGAAGACGTGAGGAGCGGAAGAAAATAGAAAATAAATAAGAAATAAAAAGAAGGAAAGAAAGAAAGAAAAGAAGATAGGGAGAAGCAAAGAAGATTTGGCATCCATGGGACTTAAGGAATGAGGAAGATCCAACAAAAGTGAGGTAAAGAATCTTGACCCAAATTTTAAATTATGGAATTTTAATTAAATAATCTTGTGGTAGTTTAATTGGCATGCTAGTAGTTGTGACGAAGTGGTTAGTAAAATAAGAAATGGGTTTTATTGGAGGATGTTCAAGAATTAGAAAGATTTAGGCAATGATTGTAAGATACGATTTGTGAGATTAAAAGAGTTGTTTTGAAGATAAAATGGTAGTTTAAATTGTGTAGAATTGATATAATGTGATGGATAGGGTATTGGATTGATTACATATGCATTGGGGATTCAATTGGGTAAAAAATCGCTTAAAGAAAGAAATGTAGAAACCTGGGAATCAAATATGCGTCGCGACATAGGAATAGCTTGCGTCGCGACGAGTGCTAGAATTCACGGGAAGCTTCACGGGTGTGGTTCGCGTCGTGACGTGTAGGAAGTTTTGAGTCGCGACGCAACTTGGGAAAATTAAACATACTTTTGGATGATGCGCATCGTGATGCACAAGACCTTTGCGTCACGACGCGAAGACAGAAATTCCACCAAATTGATTTTAAACCATTCCAGTTCCACCCCAGCGTGTTAGAGGTCGCCCTATGGGTCTCGTATCAGTTCGTCATTACACAGTACATCATGATATAAGATAATATGCTTTGAAATGATATAAGTACTTGATTGGACGAACTTAGTTTACTTCGGAATATGTTCCCCACCCCAGTTCTTACCAAGATTGTCAGTTTTAGATTATCCAGGAGCCATAATTCCTTCAGTAAGCGAGTAATGCCGGCCAGATTCCAAAACTATGAGTGGACATTCTCCTTTTAAACTGACTTTTATTATGTTATTTCTGATTCAGACTTACATTTTTACGCTTTAGGGCGTTAGAAGAATTTTTTTACAGTTATTTCATACAAAGTTATGGCTTAAGTTTTAATTGAGAAAGAAATCCTTTCGGAAAATGTTTCTTAGAATTTTCAGATACAAATCATGGTTTTATGATTTCAGGGCTTGAGGGAAAAACTCACCCAGTATGTAACTTGACATGGTTGGAATTGACTGACAGAGAAATGTTCACATGTAGATGATGTTAGACATTATGACCCATAGCGTCACTGTTTTGTAAATGATATTGTATTATTGTACAAAATTAACTATGTGATAATGAAATTGCCTTTTGCCGTTTTTTAATTTATTTACTTTGATATATAAATGGCGAAAGTCCATATGATTAATTCCGTATTGAGATGATATGAGACAATATCAATACATAAAGGTTTAAATCATTAAATATCCCTAGTCGGAGTATTATCGAGATCGGACATCGATAATGCGGAATAGACTAGTATTGCACTTGTGCATGTTGTGAGGGCACAACGGCATAGTTCTCATATATTTAAGTATAGGATACTTATGCAAGTGCGATAGGAGGTTGTGTTTTACCGATGGTACGGAAAACAGCTTCGCTCTGGATAGACCCCGCGAAATCCCATTGGTAGTATGTCTGCGTGTCTATGGGAGGCCGCATCAGGGTAGGTGTATATGGTCTTAACCTGAGACTTGCATCGCTAGTACTTGCGACAATAGGTAAACTTTGGTTTTGGTGGTTGGGGGACCTTAACTGGTTCTGTGTTCACCTCTTCTGGGTTTATCAGGAATCGTAGTGCACTGGGTGTGATGTCAAGATGGAAGTGTCACTTCAGACATATGGAGTTGATGATCACGCAGGATACAGAACTAGTGCTCTATAAAAGGTTGCAACCGTCAGGACAATATGACTAGGTCAGTATTGCCCGATTTAAAGAGACTAGTTGCTTGATGTCCGATATATGTTTCGTACGGGGCAGACACATTTCCAGCCCCAGGCCTAACATGTGATCGTCCGATACTGGATCGATGTACGCAATACTACGGTATACTACGCTTGATATAGATCTAATATTCCAGTAAGAATATTTCTGGAGAATTGGGTAGGCATGGCGCTTTGCTAGAAGCCAACCTTGTCTTGTAAATCGATAAAAACGTAGTACGAGGTACGTACGTGTTTGGATTATCCGACGACCGTATTTACTGCCAACATATCCGGAGATCTCTTGGGTCGCTTCCTGAAGATTCACCTATGATGTTTGATTCGAACTTTATTAATCTTGGATTAATAACGGAGAAACTTTATCTTGGATAAAATGCCTTATTAGGAGAGAGAGAGAGATCGATTAATCTGGAATTAATCGATAAAATAATATATTCGATATATTATTAAACGAAATTAGATTTCGACGCGGAATTAAAATCGGATTTTAATTCGGGCAAACGAATTAATTTAGAATTAATTCATTAGCGAACTGAATAGTAATTTCGCAAGGCGTAATTATTTAATTCACGTCGCGACGGAAATTCGTTAATTTGGAATTAACGAAACCGAGCCCGAAAGTGCTTGCGGACACATTCGTATTTTGAATCGAGTGATATCCGCAAATCACATCGCGATATCTCATTACTTAATACGAATAGATAGTGAATGTATCTAGTCACCTTTAAGGGATGATGCATTGTCTCTAATCTCAAAGTATGGTAATGATAGCAAATGATGGATTCATTTTGGAGGGAAAGCCATGCACGGTTTTGGAAGGATTTTTTGCATTAAAAAATTCTTTTGATATTAGATATCACTTCACTTTTCATTTTCCTTGGTCATTCACGTTTTTTGGCATGCAAAGGAAAGAAAATCAAAAGTGAAACACTCTCCTCTCTTCCTCTCTTGCTCACGCCGTGAGCTGCACCAACAAGGCAGAAAATTGTTTTCTCATTCTCCATTTTTGCTAGCACAAGCAAGGAATCAAAGGAGGTGATAGGGAAACCACCTTGGAGCTTGGAATACACAAAGCTTGGAGCTTTCAACTCTTTTCTCCTCTTGGCCGAAACTTCAAGGATCTTGGAGCTTCAACCTTTGTTCATCTTTTCATCACAAAAGCTTTGTAAGTATGATTCCGCTGTAATTGTTCAATCAAAGTCCCAAGGATCACAAAACATGCATAAAAAACCACATATGAACACATCAAAGGAGGTGGCGGAATCAACTCACATTGAATTCGGTTTTGATGGATGAAGAACAAGATGCGTTTTTAAGCTCCCTCCAAGCTCGGCAATGGCTTCCAAATGCAGTGGGCTGTGCGATTTTGCTCCTCCTTGAACCTCCAAGAATCGGCCATTGATGACCTCCATTGAAGCTCAAAGCTTCAAGCTTCCATGCTCACAAACTCACTTCCCTATCACCTATGTATCACTCCTAGAGTGTGCTAGCACTAATCATCTTCCATTTTGCTTCTCAAAAATTCGGTGAACCAGAAAAATTGAAGAAGAAATCGGCTTGAAGCCGTGAGATGAGAGGAGAGAAAAGAGAGGGAAGAGAGAAAAACGTTTTGGCTCCAAGCCTCTCTACCGTGTACCGTACACTTAGTTGGAGAGAGAAGAAAAGCTTTTGTAT